>VDFB02098433.1:3139-165918 GCA_007258455.2 Sequoia sempervirens | reverse complement strand
TTAATCAAATACCTTTATTTGATTAAATTCATCAATATTCCTCTCCTAATTAAATAAATCATTTATCTAATTAAGTCAACATTTCTTGTTAATTAAATCAATCAGTCTGATCTAATTATCCCTATTTAATTAAATAATCATTTTATTTGATTAAATCTCTAAAAGTTCACCCATTAAATTAAATGAATTAAAACTTTATTTAGTTTAATCTAACTTCATCTCTTTGGTTAAATAAAACAAAAATATTTATTTAATTAATCTTGAAGCCATATTCTTCTCATGTTTGATTTAAATCAATCCATAAATCTAAATCAATATGTCACATCATTTTGATCTCTCATTAAATTAATTAACCTTGATTAATTTAATCTCTTTTAATGTCCCATCCTCTAGCTTTTGCAACTTGCACAAGAAAATAGATTTAATTCATTTATCAAAACTCTATTTTCTCTCAAAAGGCATAATAAAGGAATATTCCTCACATTTGAATTCAAAATCTAAGTGGACTTTGTCCTTCCAACAAGGCATTTACTCCACCTAGAAAGTCTTTTTTCCTTGATCCAAGTGGCATTCAATGCACCTTCTTTCCCTCTTACATGTCATTTCAACAATTTCAAAATTCAAATATATGCATTTATTGACACATTCTTCAAAACTTGCACATCTTCCATCCATTCACATATTGACAAGTGGCACTTTGTCATTGGTTGATTCTTAGTCCCACATTGCTCCATTTTGGACATCTCTTCAACTTGACATTCTATAAATAAGAGGCTTCATTCCTCATTTGATCATCCACAACTTGAGTAAACTTACTATACTCAAATTCATAGCAATATTCATCCATCTCATTGCGTTTTATAGCTAGGTTATGCAGATTTTGTCTTGGAGCACTCATCAATCTTCAACAAAGTGGATCACAATCTTCATCAAATCATCTTCATCACACCATTGGAGTTGGGAAAGGGCCAATTTTCACATCAAATTGGCACCAACTCCCTCAAGAGATTAAGAGTTTGCTTTGTTTTAGAATAGGATTTGATATTTTAGCTTTAAGTTTGTTGTCTTCTTCATGTTATTCCTTTTCTCTTACATTCAAATGGATTTCTTGAGGGATCTACATTATAGTTTGCATTGACCTTATTAATGTGTTGTTTGTTGTGTTTTTGTAGGTATAGGATCTAGGTCCACAACACCAAAAATGGATTAGCACCAAACCAAAACCAAAATCTAACAACTAAACTAAAAATGAAAGCAAAGAGATTAAACTAAACTAAAACTCAAATAAGACTAAAAACTAAAGGACTCAATTTTTTTGTTGCTCCAAAGAGAAGCAATTTTGGGAGTCCTAACCTAAAGCCACATGCTGAAAACAAAAGATCAGAAACCTAAAAACTCTATTCTATTCAGAGAAATCAAAAGAAAGATGAAAAAGATACTAAAAATGATTTTTTTTAACTAGCAGACAAATGCGTCACTCCTTTTAGCAGTTGCATCACTGTGTTGCATCGCAATTTTGAATTCAAATTCTCCTACCCATGGGTGCCTCTTGCAGATGCATCGTTTCTGGATGGGTGTGTCACTGCATTTGTCAAATGTGTCACTTCTCTACAAATGCGTCGCTGTGCTTAACAGTTGCATTGTTCCGTAGCCAAAATATGCAAAAACAAGTAAAATCCGTACGAAAAATTTGCAAAAAACAATGTTCACATTGGCTTCACCAATGTAAGATGGGGTTTATGAGTTTCTAGCCTAGAATAGTCAAAGCCAACACCTCTAGATTATTAACCACATCTAAACAAGAGAAAACAATGAAAGCATGAGAAAATAAGAACATTAAATTTTCCCATGCTTAAATCTTGAATCACTTCCCTTGCTCTCCTATTTCTCCTTTTTGCAATCTTTGCCCTCAGATTTGTTGCTTCACATGTGCAAATACCTGCAAAATAGTAATTAGAAAGCTGGAGACAATTAGCTGTTAAGTTGAAAATGGAGGAGGAAGGTTGCTTTTTTAGGCAACCATTCGAATGGATGGTCCAGATTAATCTAGAAGGATTCCAAGATTAGCGAATGAGGATGCATGAGAGGGAGGTTATAAAATGGATGGTTGAGATCGAGTCTCCAAAAAGATGCTAAGATTAATGGTCCAGTATTGATGCACCAAGAATATTCCATTCTTGGAGGAATCACGACAGGTATGACGTCAACAACTATGATAGCAATGGAGGCTATGACAGGGGTTAATGATAGGGTATCTTTGACTGGAGGAGGTGCATAAATAATTTATTTTAAATTATTTATTCGAAAATGGAGGAAAATGGAGGAAAGGGATAAGTGGCAAATAAATAATTTATTCAAATTATTTATTTGGAGGAAATGAAAAAGGAGCATTTAATTAAATTAATCAATTTAATTAAATTGGAAGATGGAAATTAAAGAGGAATTAAATAATTTCAACAATTATTTAATCATAGAAGAATAAAAGGTCGAATAATAATAATAATTATTATCTGATTATAGATGAAGGACAAATAATTAAATAAATAATAATTTATTTAATTATTGAAGAAAGGGGTATATTAGCAACACAATTAAATAATTTTAATTGATTAGGATAGAATAGAAACGGGAAGGTGAATTAATTAAATAATTAAAAATTATTTAATTAATAGAGGATTGTGATCAAACATATTTGAATAATTAAAATTATTCAATTATCAAAGGATGACGACCAAGAAAAATGATGCTTGCTTATTTAGGACATTTTTTAGTGTCTACAGATGCTACTTGATAGGGTGAGACTCTTATATCATTGAGCTATATAGGCTAGACATGGTTACTTGATAGTTTGGGGTGCAACAGGACATCTTGAAGCTAGTGCAGAGATACTAGAGGATTACCCAAGAGAGAGGTTGGGGTTGTAGAGTGCCATTTATAGTGCACGATAGATATGGGATGAGCTGGCATAGAAAATATGGTCATGGAGAGATAACATGGATGATGTAAGGGCCACAACCAAATATGTGGCTTGGCGGCAGGGGAGGATTCCTGTGAGGATTACACCAATAGTTCGACAAGATGACTCACCAGTGTGTGCACCAGTGGCACTAGAGGCAAGGGTAGAGGGAGAGGTAGCTCATGAGGTGGAGGTGAGGGGGATCAACATGGAGGGAGGGCTATAGTGCTATACCATTTATGACATGAAGATGCCACAACAAAGAGGCTAGTGGGGGCACAGGCACAGATATGAGTCCTATAGCAGAGATTAAGGGCAACAAATGTAGAGATTGAGAGGATGCAGGTGGAGGTGGAGAGATTACAGGGAGCACAACTTATGGTAGATTACGGTGTAGTAGTGCAGGTAGAGAGGCTGTAGGGGGAGGTGGAGAGATTATATGGCGAGAGGGATGAGGCAATCAGATGGGTAGGGCAGGTTGAGGGGCAAGTGACAAGCATGAAATTAGCCCAAGATTCCTGGGAGCTAGAGAGGGCCAGATTATAGGGGTAGCGAGATAGATATCACTAGGAGAGGGATACAACACAGGCATCAACATCCCTATATGATGATGTTTGTTATTGAGGCAGGCTATTCGATGGGTGCCTATTACATAGCTGTGCCTGATCCTGCATAGAGGGTAGCTCCATATGCACGGTCAGTTGTGTATAGGGAAAGACTATCACGATTGGGGCCCACAAAGTGTAGAGGCTCAGGAAAGACTAGTGCCTACAAGGAGACTCCATCGAGAGATAGGGGGAGAGTGCCTAATTCCCCATAGTGATCAGATGCGGGGAGCAGTGGTTAGGAGTACAGGGATGATAGGGGTGATAGGAGGACAGGTACAAGGTCCTTATTTTGATAGATACCCAATAGAGATATACATATATAGGCACAGAGTTCATGTACACATGTTTTTGATAGACTGAATCAGAGATTCTTTTATTCTTTCTAATTCAGTACACATGATGTGTCAGTTATACACATTCATTTCTACATTCTTATTTGCTTGTACATGTACTGATTATTTCGATGGACACTATATGGACTTTTATTGTGGACTATGTATTATGGACTTTATGATGGAAATTATTATGATTTATATATGATATGGATGATTATGATGATGCCCTACATGTGATGACTACATGATGTTTATTGGATGCCCTTGTTATATTATTACACATGTATGTATGGCAAGCATGTGATTATGATTATGATGGATGTGTGTATGATGGTATACATGACTGGCACTTTGTGATGTAGGATGTGATGCTTGTGGTTTATGAGGATGATATGGATATGATTATGATGATTTATGATGTAGGTGGTGATATGATTTTCATTTGTTATGTATGCATATGGGATTATGACATGTGTTCATGTATGACGTGGATGTTTATGTATGGCATTGGAATATTTGATTATGAATGTATGAGATGACATGAATGTGAATGAATGAAATGTATTTAATGGAATGAATGTAAGGCAAAAATGATTAAGATGATTAGAATAATAAATATATATTATTCTAAACAAACTTAGAATGATAATGAAAGTGAAAATGGTAATGAGTTAAGATGCTTAGAATAACAAATATATATTATTCTAAACAACTTAAAATGATAATGAAATGCAACAAAAATGTATAAAGATGCTTAGACTAACAAATATATTGTTAATCTAAACAACTTAAAATGATAATGAAATTTAAATGGAATGGATTAAGATGTTTAAATTAACAAATCTATATTAATCTGAACAACTTAAAATGATAATGAAATACAAATGGAATCGATTAAGATGCTTAGACTAACAAATCTATATTAATCTAAACAACTTAAAAGTACAATGAAACACAAATGAAATGGATGAAGATGCTTAGACAAACAAATCTATATTAATCTAAACAACTTAATTGATAATGAAATGCAAATGGAATGGATTAAGATGCTTAGACTAACAAATTTGTATTTATCTAAATAAATAAATTAATAATGAAATGCAAATGGAATGGATTAAGATGCTTAGACTAACAAATATATATTAATCTAAACAACTTAAAATGACAATGGAAATGCAAATAGAAAATGAGATAATAATAAAATGGATAAAGAAACGGACAATGCAACCTACTGGAATGATAATGAAATGGCTAATGAAATTGATAATGCACCCTAATGAAATGGATAATGAAATTGATAATGCAACCTACATGCTAACGAAAATGCAAAGTGAAATGGATCATGACAGTGATATAGTGCACTTGTCAAAAACTATAGGGACCCTGATAGGAAGAATAGGTGGAGGGATATCATTTGCACAACCAAAAACCAATAATGATAGGCTAGGGAAAATGGACCAGGATAAATGAAATGTAATGCGATAATGAATGAAATGCAATTCTAATGCCATTCTATCACATTAGGAGCACTAAATTTTACTATATCATAAGATACTAGACACCGAGGTATTAGGAACAAAGTCCAATTAGTATCGTATGCGTAAGATTGACACAACAAACAAGAAGGTTATCCCAACATCCCAAAGTCATAGGGACTTTGGAAAGGCTTGATGCTGGAATAACCACAAGCACAAAGGATGCCCTAGCATAAAAAAAGACCACAAATATCTTGGTGGGTACTATGCAGGACAACCAAGAAGACAAGATTGCGTATAAAATCAAGATATGCCCCTATGTTTACTTGTCAAAGTGCACCATGATATGATGGATCGTGGCGACCTTGAGTAGGTATGATAGGAAGCTCAAATGATAAACAAAATGAAAAAGCACCAAAAGATCATAATAAATTTCAAATATCCTTTACCATAGGACCAAAAGGTGGATGGGATTGATATAGTTTGATATGAGGAAGGATACATCCTGCTAAGACCAAAGATTGACAAAGGTAGATTGTTGGATCAACATGACGTATGATATGCAAAACAAATTGAGCCTCATGGGGCTAGTGAATGATTTTGTTAGGAACTAACTAGATAGGGGCAATATTGACGACACAACATAAGACCAAGACACACCCTAAGGACATACCTAGGGTCTCGGGGGATGATCAAAGGTTAGCCTTTCCTACATGAAAGCGTAGAGACCTCATAGTTTGATAAAAAGACTGATGACCAACAATGGATAAAAGCATAAAGAGGACAATGAAGACTCAAATGGATGGACAGAAGCCTCGGGGGCTCATCAAATATGGCCTTTCCTATGTGAAAGCATAAAGGTAACGTAGTTTGATAAAATACCAATGACCAATGATGGATAAAGCATAAAGAGGATGATGAAGACTTAAAGGGACGTACAAAATCCTTGGGGGCTCATCAAAGATGGCCTTGCTTACATGAAAAGCGTAGAGGCAACGTAATTCAACAAAAAGGACCAAAGATCAACAAACACATGAGACCTAATAATGAAGGACACAATGGAGGATCCTAGATGGGGATGCAAAATTGATGACACAACACCAATATACTATCATGATTTACGATAGTGAGTCTATACCTATCTAATGCTCAATCAAAATACACTAAGTGATGGATGATAGGATGTAGATGAATGATGGATATGATAGGATGTTAGGATAGGATGATGGAGATGCAAGCATATAGGAAAGTGGGATGCAAGGTAGATAATGATCAATCCCTCTACGAATGGTGCCTGTTGTCAGGTGCCAGGATAGGATGATGGAGATGCAAGCATATAGGAAAGTGGGATGCAAGGTAGATAATGATCAATCCCTCTATGAATGGTGCATGTTGTCAGGTGCCACGATAGGATGATGGAGATGCAAGCATATAGGAAAGTGGGATGCAAGGTAGATAATGATTAAGCCCTCTGCGAATCGTGCCTATTGTTAGGTTTTCACCAAACATACTTATCTAAGGTGCCACCAAGGGTGGTTTTCACCATAGGACAATTTATTTCTCTTTACTATTTGATGAGCCTAGTTTATGGTCTAATTTTGGGTAGAATTTATGATTTGTTTGTTGAAGTTATCATGGACCTTGATGTTAAGTGTTGATATTTTTATGATATTTCCTCAAAACTATAAACATTGGGTCTAATCTTATTTTTGCAAATCTTTAATGACATTGGCATGTTATATGGACTATCTATATTAATTCTGCATGTGATTAATGAATGTTCTTTAAGGTAGTTATAGTTATGCAATTATTATGTGTGTTAAAATTTCCAGGCAAATATAATTTGAAGATACTAAATTGAGAAAGACACTGCCAGTTGGGCATGCACCATAACGTCCAACAAGGGAATCATTCAAAGGTTAAAGAAGGTCGATAACAGGAGATTCCCCATGCAAATTGAATGTAATCACCTTGTAGTGGACTTTAATGTTGTTGAGCAAATATTAATGTTACTGCTATACTAAATCTACGGACACGTCTGACCAGATTTGATGCGCACGTAACCGCCTCTCCATTTTCTCTGCTTTCCCTAAATTGGCCTCCTCCTAGTTCGTGGAGTTGACCGCCTTGCTTAGTTGGTAATATAAATAAGGATCTGATGCTCCTTCTCAAGAGGTTGTGCTATCTGATATTGTACTTGCATTCTTAGTTTTCAGTGATACACTTACACTGCTCTATTGTACTCATGTTTCCTAATGAATAAAATGAAGTTCTAAGTTTGAGCATCTGAGTTTTCATTAGTAGTAGAGGATACTCATCCAAGGGGGCCCACTTGGTGAGCAATCCATCCTTTAGCTTAGTTTAGCTTAGTTATTACTTTTTGTTCAATAATTAGTTAAGAATTTGGTGCTAATTGTTCCTACAGCCACTAGAATTTCATTCAGTGACTATTCCTGCAGCCAAACCAGACATAGTAGTTTTCTATTTGTTGTTAAAATTTTCATTTCTGTTATGCATTTCAAGCTTAGTATAGTTGTCGGTTGATGTTCAACATTTATGTTATTCCTTTCCAAGCAATTTACTTTCAACATTGCATCTTTCTTAGCTGTAGAATGAAATGGTTACTTTGAGTTCCTAGTGCACATACTGTGCTGACCCATTTCAAGTTCACGTCCCTGGGTTGACAAGTTAAATGCACCTTCATGATGATTGAAATAGCTATTCAGGTAAGATGTCCAATCTCTGAATCATGACTGTAAGGGCCTAGTTGTTAAATCATTGTACGAGGCCAACACTATTTTTTGGATTTTTGACTCTTTTTTTTGTATTTTCTAGATTTTTTACTTTTTTTGGTATTTTCTAGGTGGGGTAACCTAGGTAACTTAGGTGTAGAACCGTTTTAGATGTACAATGTTGATGGGATCTTCTAAGGGTTCTCCTTTAAGTGTGGTGAGATGATATTCTCTTGAACCATATTTGGCTGTGACAACATAAGGACCCAACCGATTAGCTTCAAATTTGCCTTTCTTCTCTTTGTCTTGCTGGGTATGTTGATTTTCTTTTAGCACAAGATCTCCAATGTTGAATTGACATGGTCGAACCTTTTTATTATAGCTTCTTCTTAGCTAATGCTCATATGCTTGAAGTTGGTTATAAGCATTCAGATGATTTCCATCTATGAGTTCTAATTGACTAAGATGTGCAACCCGATATTCTTTATCACTGATTAGGTTCTTCAAAGAGATGCAAAGGGATGGGAGTTCAACCTCAATCGACAAGATGGCATCAACACCATACAAAAGTGAGTATGGGGTGGTGCTAGTAGGGGTGCAGATGGAAGTGCAGTAAGCCCAAAGGGTGAGATTGCGATGGAGGTGTCAATCATGACTAGTATTGTTGACAACTTTCTTCAGGATTTTGATTATGGTTTTGTTGGTCACTTCAGTTTGACCATTACCTTGAGGGTAATAGGGTGTGCACCAACGATGTTGGATGTGAAATGTTTTGCATAGTTGTTGGATGTGCTAGTTTTTAAAGGCTTTCTATTATCAATAATGATGGTGGAAGGGATATCATATCTGCAGAGAATATGGTAGAGGATAAATTTGGAAATTTGGGTGCCTGTGATAAGGGAGAGTGGAATTGCTTCCACTAACTTGGTGAAGTAATCAGTGGTAGTGATAATGAAGGCATGACCATTGGAGGATGGGGGATATATCTTGCCGATTAGGTCTAAACCCCATTGTGAAAATGACCACGGTGTTGTAACCGATTGTAAATCTTGCACAAGAGCATGAATCAAGTCTGCATGTTGCTAGCATAGTACACATTTCTTGAAAAACTCAGTCATCATGTTCCATTGTCAGCCAATAATACCCAGTGCATTGAAGCTTTTTGGCCAAGTTCATTCCATTAGTATGGGCCCCGCATATGCCACTATGTACCTCTTTTAATGAAACTTGAGATTCTGATTCATTTAGACATCAAAGTAGAGTCCCATCATATCCCCTATGAAAAAGCATGTTGCCTAAGATAGTGTAGTAGGAAACACGATGGATGAAGACTTGGCGTTGGTTTCAAGTTAGGTTGGGTGGGAGGATATTATCATGTAGATAAATGTAAACATCGTGATACCAAGGAGATTAAGCACCCACAATTTCACACACCATTTTTTGTATCTATAATATCATAGGAGGGGATTAGTAACTATTCCACCAAGAATTCATAATTTGTGTGGTCTTGAGGCATGTCTATAAGGGAACCAATTATTTCCATGATATCTGCCATCTGTAGCTTTATTTTGTAGTCTAGGAACCTGCTCAAATTAGATGTGGCTAAAGTACTTAAAATCATCTACCATGTGTTTGTAGGGAAGAAGCTTGTCCTCCTTGGTTTGGAACTCATTAAGGACTTGTTTGATGATAAGTTGTGAATCTCCATAAACATGAAGACGACTGATATTCCATTGGACTACTATGCGAAGACTAATGATTAAAGCTTCATATTCAACGATGTTGTTCATGCATGGGAAAGCTAGTATGAATGACTTAGGAATGTAGTCCCCTTGTGGAGTGACAAAGAGGATGTTTGCACGTACCCCATTCTGCATATATGAACCATCAAAATATAGCTTACATGCCTCTTGCTTTAAAATTATGAACATTAACTCATCTGGAAACTCAATCACTAAAGGATAGACGTCGACTATAGGAGCATACGCCAACTAATAAGCTATAACTTGTCCTTTGATCACTTTTTGGTCCACATACTCAATATCAAATTCGCTCAGCATCATGACCCACTTATCAATACAACCAGTCAATGATGTTCTGGATAAAAAATATTTAACTGGATCAACTTTGGATATCAATTTGATCAGGTGACTGAGCATATAATGTCTAAACTTTTGAGAATTGAAGATGACTGCTAGGCAAGCTTTTTCCATGGGAGAATAATTAAGCTCATACCCCACTAGTGTTCGGCTGATATAATATATGGTTCTTTCTTTTGAGGACTCATCATACTGTGCCAATAATTCACCCAGTGCAACTGAAGTAGCTAAAATATATAACAACAATGGTTTACTTGGTATGGGGGGCATCAAGATAGGTGGATTAGCAAGGTACTCCTTAATTTTTTCGAAGCCCTATTGTCATGGTGGATCCCATTTGAATTCTATATCCTTGCATAGAATATGAGTGAAGGGCTGACACTTATTTGCAAGCTAGGCTATGAACCGCCTAATGGATTGTAGTTTCCCTTGTAGACTCCTTAATTTCTTTAAATTATTGGGAGGGGGCATTTCCATAATGGCTTTAATGTTTGCAAGATCAACTTCAATACCCCTTTTGTATAAGATGAAGCTTAGCAACTTTCTTGATGTGACTCCAAAGACACATTTCTTAGGATTTAGTTGTAACTTATATTATTCCAAATGGTCAAAAATGTCTTAAAACTTTGGGATGGTCCTCTCTAGTATTTGATTTTCCCAATAGATCATCAACATAATCCTCCATTATGATGTGAATAAGGTCATGGAAGATGACAGTCATAGCTTGCTGGTATGTTGCCCCCACATTTTTAAGACCAAAAGGCATAAAATTATAGTAAAACGTACCCTAGGGAGTAGTGAAAGCATTCTTATGTTGATCTTTAGGTGCAATATTGATCTAGTTATATCCTGAAAGTCCATCCATGAGTGATAGCATAGCATGTCTTTCTATCATATCAACTCATGTGTTGATGTTGGGTAATGGAAAATTATCCTTTGGACAAGATTTATTTAGATACTAAAAATTTGTATAGATTTTGATGCCCCCAATGGGATTGGCTATAGGCACAATGTTGGATATCTAATTTGAATAATCAATCAGTCTAATGAACCCAAATTCCAACAACTTTTCTAGCTCAACCTTAACGAGCAAAGCCACTTGTGGATGCATTTTACAAAGCTTTTGTTTAACCATCTTTACATCGGGATACAAATCAAGGTGGTGTACTACCAGGGCAAGATCTAACCTTGGAATATCTAAATAGGACCACGTGAAATTGATGATTCCTTCTTGCAACATATTAGCAATTACTGGACATTCCTCTTTAGACAAAGATTTAGCCACATGGGTGATTGTTGGTTCCTCTTTTGTTCGTAGATTGATTTCTCTTGTCTCTTCAATTAAGATTGAAGACTGCTCAAAAAAGTGAGTTCCTATAAGGGCAAGATGAACATCCCCATCCTCTAGCACTTCATTAAGGTTTTCACTAGAGGATACACCCTTTGTTTTTGCTTTTGCTGTTCCAAGAGTGCCTCAGAGAGGTTTTCACTAGATGACCCTTTTTTAGTTTGTTTCTTTTTACTTTTGTGGTTAAGGTGTTCATCCTCCCTAAAGTGAACTCCATGGTATTTTCCTCATCCCATAAGATGTACATATGCCTCATTTGAAATACATCAATGGGTGTGTTTCCTCGTAAGTCCCAATCAATAAGGTCAGGGTGGCGAAGTGAAAGGCTAATGGAGAAAGTGGATATGGATTTGAATAAGGAACCAATATCTAAATCATCGTAGGAAAGTATGATGGTCTCCTCTTTGGGGATGTCCTCAAGGAATTCAGTTTCCAGATTAACGTTATGTGATGCACTAGTGGATGTAGCAACTCCCTTCTATTTCTTGTCATAGGCGAGACCCAAGTGTTTCAGATGCACAGGTGTTTCAATAGGTTTCTGCAGTCCATGCTCATCAACCTCAAGTCCACCTCCTTGATAGTTATACTTTTTTCTAACTTAGAAGCTTGTGGATAAACTTCTTGAAAATACTCAATAAGGGGAGGTGAGGGCTCAGGTTCTTCTCTATAAACCCATTGACTAATGTCCTCATCCAACTAATCTTGCAAGGTATCGGGAGACTAAAATATAGTAGAACCCACTTTTTTTTAGAGCTGAGAGTCTTGGTTATTGATTCTTGTTGTTGTAAAGATTCAGATGGGTGGTTGTAGGTGCATGGAGAAGCAGGCATTGTACCCACATTGAATGCAGTGTGCATTTCATATTCCCCACAACTTTTGTTAATGATCTTGACCTTAGTGATGGTGGAGTTAGAAGTAGTAGATGGAATGGAGGATGTATTGGAAGATGGAGTGGAGGATGATAGTTGAGAAGTTCCCACTTCAATTCCATACAATGGTGAGAATGAAAAAAAGAAGCCCCAAGAGCATGAAAATACTCAAAGGTTGGGGATTAGCATGTATAGTAATTTTAAATCCATTGTGTGGGAAATTCATACATTGATGGTAAGTGGATGGAACAACTTGCATGGAATGAAGCCATGGTTGACTGAGGAGGAGGTTATAGGGTAATTCAAGATCAAGAACATGGCAAGTGGTGTGTTGCACAACTAGACCAACCTGAATAGGGAGACAAATGATACCCTTTGAATCTCTCTCTACATTATTATAGGCTTTATTGGTAATCACCTAATTGTCCAAGTCGACGTGAGTGTACCCCACCTGTATTATGAATTTCAAGATGCACAAGTTGAGGGCAGAGCCATTATTTACCAAGACCCTCTTAACTTTATGCTTAGTGACAAGAACTTCAATGGAAGGGCATGATTATGAGTGGGATCAATGGGTGGCATATCATTTTGACTAAAGCCCAACTGATAGGTGGATGACAGGTGTCTTACAAGAGCCTAAAACTGAGTAGGATCTCTATCATTTGTTACATGAGTATCTTGTAAAAATTTAGTGAGGATCTCTTGATGGATAGGGGAAGACCTTAACAAATCCAAAATAGATATTTGTGCGGGAGTCTTTCCTAGATGCTTAAGTATATTATATTGTGAGCTTACAAGTGCTAGTTGGGATGAGGTAGAAGGTCATGGAACTGATATATGGGTTCTATAGTAGTGTCAACACATTGAGGGTCTTTGTCTTTTACACGAATCATAGAGACATGTGGGTCTACTTGGGTAATGCATCCAATAATATTATTGTCATTAAAAGGAGCCTTGTTGTAGCTTATATTGTTGGTTTGATTATTTTGACCAATGTTATTAGACCCAATGTTGGCGTTAAACGTGATAGGACCATGATTGTGCTTGCAAAAGGCATTTTGGAATATTTGTAGTTGAGCATTAGACGAGGTAGGTTGACTTTCCTCAACCACTATATCTCCTCGATCAATAAGATCTTGGATGTTGCTTTTAAGACCTTGACACTTGTTCTTAGAATGACCTTTGATCCTATGGTAATCACAATAATCACTTTCCCTATACCAATTAGGCTTTGGTTTTGACTCATCAAAAGGTTTTGTTACAAGATAGGTAACCGCATTAGCTTGAACCAACCTTTTGAAGATTGTATCTAATGGTTCTCCTAAAGGAGTGAATGGGTGTTTGGTATTTCCTTGATTAAAATGATTGGATTGAGGGGGAGGACGTGGTGCACCTTGAGGCATGGATATAACATTGGTGACTGGTGGCAGTTAAGGGGAATTTTGTGGCCTCTGAGAGGTATTAGCTACCTAGATATGTTTAGTGTCAATGACACCATCATTAACAACATTCATGTTCTTGTTCCTATAGCGTGACTTATCCTCAAATTGCTTGTCCTTATCTTCTTTAAAGATCTGGATAAGTCATTTAGCAATAAAAGCCTTCTCAATGGTGGTCCCTTTTTCAATAACCTCTGCAAAGGTAGTAACACAATGGAGAAGTAGGTTGTGGGCCAACTCTGGATGGGAATTTTCAAAAAAGCTACCTAATAACTCCTTAGGCAAACTGCACTTAAGTCGGCTAGCTAGAGCTCGCCACCTTTGCAAGTAACTAGCAAATGTCTCTCCATTACGTTGTTTGTCTTTCATGAGATCCATAGTATTTATACCCTTCTCTAGATTAAAAGAGAAGTGTGTGATAAAATTTTCTAAAAAATAAGTGTGGAAATAGACCCTTGTGGAAGATGCAAGAACCACTCCAAGGCTTGTCCTGTTAAGCTTCTAGGGAACAGTCGAAGGAGGTAATTGTCGTTATATAAAACCTCCTAACAATGCATGTAAAACTCTTGTAAGTGGTCTTGGGGATCTCCCTTTCCCTTATACTTGTCAAAATTTGGAATTTCAAAGTGCTTTGGGGAAGGGGTTGTCGAAATCAATGGATCAAACGGATAAGGACGAATGTCCTCGAATTGGAAGGACTTCTTTGAGGTGCTAACTTGCAAGTCTTTGAGAGCGACTTTCATGTCCTCCCATTCTTTATTGATTGGTGCAAATGGGGGAGGACTTGTCAAATTGGATTGATCATAGGGAGCATATTGATGATATGGTGGTGGAGGTGGAAGCGATTGGTTGTATGACGATGGAAGATATGAAGGGACTTGTTGGTATTGGTCAATGTAATTCGGTTGCATAGATTGGTATAAATTTGTTGCTGGGATGGCGGTGCTTGATAGTAGGATGAGGAAGCAACTTATTGCTAGGATGGTGTCTATTGATAATAGGATGGATTGGGCTAATAACCATATGTAGGTTTCTATTGGGGAACGTATGGAGGTGGTTGCAGATTAGGTTGTTGCTGATAAGTGTTTTGTGTGGGTTGTTGGGGATTAATGTAGGGTGGTTGTTGTTTGTATTGGTATTGATTATATTGATAATCATGATTTGGATTGAATATGGTATGTTGTTGTTTAGGGGTGTTTGGTGGAGTAGGTGATTGGTAGTAGGTATTTTGTGGAGGTGGTTCCACATAGTGTGGGAGTTGATGGTAGCGAGGTGAGAAATAATAAGGTGGGGGTTGCAGTTGATATTGGTATTGAGTGGCGGTGTTTCCTTGGGATAGTGAAGGAGGTTGTTGTGGTTGTGGATTTATTTGTGGTTGATGTGGAGGTTGTGGACTGACTTGTGGTTGATGATAGGATGAATATTATGGTTGGGGATTAATTCGTGGTTAATGATAGGAGGATTGTTGTGGTTGCAGATTGATTTGTGGTTGATGTGGGGGTTGTGATGGGGGTTTATGCTATGGTTGGTGATAAGGTGGTTGTTGTGGAGAACCATATTGAGGACTAGGTTGTGTGATTTGTTGTTGTGATGGTGGTTGTTGGGGTCCAAATTATGTGATTTTCTAGTGAGGTGGTGGTTGTTGGATGGAGTGACCAAGATTAAATAATGGTGTTTGTTGTGGTAACAGTCATGTTTAGATGAGAGGGATATGAGGTGGTGTAGAAGCCAATAGATTGGATGTCGTGCCCCCAACATTCTGTGATGGTGGATTTGACTGATTTGGTGGATAAAGTGGTGCAGATGGAGTGGGTGTAGGACCTTACTGATTATTAACTTTAGGTGCCGCACCCATGCCTGGAATTTGAATATGAGAGTGTGGAATGCAATAACATACATCATTTCCAAACCCCAGTTTATACCACGTGTCCTATGGGGTAACCTGAGGAATTGACGGCCCTGGATTAACTTGGGAGCTTTGTGGATCTTGTGATTGAGGGGGTAAGGTGCTAACATATTGTGAAATATCAAACCAAGGTGGTGGCTTAGCACCCCTCATAAGAAATGTAGTAAGGATCTTATCTCCACGCTCAACAAGGAGGTGATTAGTCATTTGGACATTGGTAGGATCACTAAGATACTCATCAATAGATAGCTCAGTTTGGTTAACCATGCCTTCCTCAAGGGAAGGATGAGGGTGAATTTTTGTGTTCGATTTTTGAGACCCACCATTAATGGGTGGATTGGGAGGGTGTTGTGGTTGGCCAACTTGGGACTGCTATAGTTCCATAAGCTTTCTTGCTTGTGATCGTGTGGTAATGGGTATGAAAAGGTAGATGACTAAAAGATAAAGATGTTGTGAACCTCTAGGATGCAACTAACTAATGCTAATTAGGATGATGGATTAAAATATTATGAAGATGATGGATTAATCGATTGGATGACCAATTGGATGATTGTTTGGACTAGATTATCGATTGGATTGAACCGATTTGATTTGATTGGATTGGATTGGATGAATTGATTTGATTGGATTAACCTTGAACTAGACTCGAGAGCTTAACTAGATGATGTAGGATGGTGACGATTGGATTAGATGACAAAAAATATGATTACGACACAAATTCACCTCTAGATGGAAGTGAATTGATGAGGCCGCAAGGGATTACTGACTCAAGATGGATGACATTCCTAAGTAAGGATGATAATGATTAGGGTTAGTTAACTAACCCAATTGGATGAAAGCTCCCAAATTGATGTCTAGGGGATTCAAATTGATTGATTGATGATCAATACACTAACTAAGGATGTCCTAAGATGAACCTATGTGATTAAATGGATGATTGGATGACTTTTAGAAAATGCAGATGCACGAAAATGGAAATTATAGGAAATTGGATGATGATAATTTTTTTTGATCATAGGAATAGACTTGGAACAAGGTAGGATTTTAGTGGCCAAATAGATTCACACTTTGGTTTTTGTATGAGAAGTAGATTCACCTCTATGTATAGCATATTCACCTATTCAAGAATTAGGTTCACCTATCTAGAGTATCACAGAATTGCCCCTGTGGGTAGCAAGATCGCCTATCTAGGATCACAGGTTTGCCTATGTCAAATGGGTGTACGAATCAAATTGCGGGATTTCCCAAATTGAATGCAGATTCTCCTAAACAAAAAGTTGTATGAATGGGCAACTTCAGATCGCCTATGTGAAATTTGAGTTTTCCTCTCTAAGATGCAATATTGCCTAACTCTAGATATGTATGGACTTGGATGCAAAATCGCCTATCTATGACGTGGATCACCTATTTCATGATATGTACAGATGAGGGTACAGGATCATATGTGAAATCACCTATCAATGACACAGGTTCACCTATTTCTTGAGATGTATAGACATAATCTAGGTTCTCCTATCAAGGTTGCTTGTTTGCTTATCAAAGGATACGTATGAATAAGGGTACATTGAGCAAGAAGCACAATCGTATATTGGGGTAGTGGAATCACCTATCTAGAAAGATGGTATAGACAGAGGGTGTGGACCAACAAGTAGAATCACTTGATGGGGTAGTAGAATCGCCTAACAAAGGATGATAGTACAAACAAAAAAATATGGACTAAGATGCAAAATCACCTTTGAAGGAAGTGAATTCACCTATCAAAGGACTAGGTGTATGGATGACTGAAGCAAAATCACCCCTTAGGGGATTGAATTTGCCTATCAAAGGATGGGGTGTATGGATGAATCAAGTGGAATCACCCCTTAGGGGAGTGGATTCGCACAATGGATGATGGACTAGATAAGTGAATGCGCCTCTAGAGAAGTTAGATTCACCTATCAGGTGATGACTGATTGTATAGACCGAATATGATGCAGAATCACCCCTTTGGGGAGTGGATTCACTCGTCCTTAGTGTGAATTCACCTATGTGAAGAGGAAGATTCACCCCTATTGGAAGGGATGGACTATGGAAAATGACCAAAATCAACAAACAAGAAGATAATGGCAAGACTGATTCAGATTGAAGACACACACTAGTATTGCACAAGAAGATAGTTCAAGCAACACAATCCTAGAATTAGTATTGA
This sequence comes from Sequoia sempervirens, assembly GCA_007258455.2. NCBI lineage: Eukaryota > Viridiplantae > Streptophyta > Pinopsida > Cupressales > Cupressaceae > Sequoia > Sequoia sempervirens. The sequence continues at coordinate 147,963 of VDFB02098433.1, read as the reverse complement.
AGCTTTACAAACTTGATGTAGGCCCGCCACCCCGAGGGGTTAATACTCCATGATAATCAAGAGTGAACAACCTTTCTCATGAAGGCGAATAGGTAGAGATCTAATGGCATAGGGTCATCAACAGATGCCACGAGCTCATCTTCTCTCTCTCCTCAAGAACTATCATAGTTCACCATGAGGATTTCTATCTCAACCTAAGGGAGTACGCAGTGAGTAGCTTCAGGGTACCATCCATAATCCCTATACTACACCAAGCCACAAATGAAACACAGGCCTTAAACTAGCCTATACATACTATCTCGTGAGTCGTCAATACACCACGAGGGTGAGTGAAGCACAACTATGAACACTAGCCCATTAAAAGCGTGGATCAAGAGCCCCAACAAGGTAATGGAAACTCATACAAACCCTACATGTCTTAATTAGGAATCACCCTAGCATTGATGCTTTGCTAGACACGAGGTAACTAGATTGGGGTACAACTTTAGTTCTCCCCCCTTTATATATCCCGCCAATAACACGTGGTTGAGATTGTCCCCTAGGTGATGAAATCCTAGGTAGGTCTCCTAAAGGGAAGAAAGTGTTAGGTGTTTCTAATCCCTAGGATCGCATGTAGTGCAAGTGGAGAGCATACGTACAAACTAACACCTTCTACTTGTAGACATAACTAGACTTGAATCAACTTACGATTTCTAATCCACAAGCTCACCAAACAGTGCAAGGGGAGAGCATGTGTTGGCAAGGAATTCCAAACACACAAAACAAGTAAATTGACCCTTTAATTAAATCTATGTGTGCCTAGCTAGTATGAAAAACAACAAATAAACTAATTAAGGGGCTTCGACTGATCATCTTGCAAAAGATGCGTTAGTAGTTTTACCACCAGTCTTCATCAAGTGTGTGACAAGCTGCACAAACGTTAGTAAAAACTCCACAAGCACAAAAAAACAAATTAGTAGATTAGTACCTAAACCCATAACAAACTAGAAGTTTAAACAAAAAATTTTAAGTCCCGAATTTACCTCAGATCCACCTCTCGGGAGGGTGGATTCACCTCTGTAGATCTCAGGTTTTCCTGTGTAATTTGAGTGTATTCACCCCTATATATTTCATATTCACCTATCTGTGAAATTGCTTGTCTGGGTAGTGTATTCACCTTTATGTGTTGGATGTAGGAAAGCTAAAGCAAAATCGCCTATTCAGGTCTAGTCAATGAGAGGCAATTTTTGAATCGCCTATTTGGAAAGCATATTCACTCCTATACCAAGGCAGATTCACTTGTCTAGGCCAATTCGCTGCTCTATCCAAAATTCGAACCTAAAAAATATAGAACAACAAAAAAAGTGAAAGTAGACTTGTGACGTAGGTCCCACTAAGCGTGCTTGAAATGTGTGCAGGTGAATTCCTACTCTAAAAGTGCAAAAAATATAAATGAACTGCAAGAAAGGAAGTCACAAACAAACACTCAAAGATTAGCCTAGTTGAACTTGAACAAAATAAAAGATAGAACCAAATATTATACCTTGCCCAAGTTGATCTTTTGGTTGGCCCTTGATCTTGTTGATGTGTGCTCCTTCCTTGATTGAATAGCTAAAAACCTTTATGAAATGGATGCAAAATTCCATGGAGAATTCAATGGTGATTTGGATTATGGATTGGATGCAATATTGAAGCTTGAAGTGCTACAACAATGGAGGTCAAATGGCCTAAGTGCAAGAAGTTGAATGCATGTGTTGTGTTATGAAAACGAGAGAATTTTCTAAGTATTTAGCAAACATGTCCCTGGAGAAATGGAGCGCTGAGATTAACTCTAGGGTAAATGATCAAGGGTTGAGGTGTCTTGATACATCTCAACTCATCTCATGAGGAAATGTGGAAGGTGGTGTGGAAAGGGGAAGATGATGTGGTGATGAGGTGTAGGCCATGTGGGGGTACTTACAAGTACCTTGGGGAAGGGTGAAAAAGACAAGTATTGTCTAATATTCCCCAACTCATGAAGAGATGTGACAATAAAAGTATTTTAAAATTTTTCTAAAATCTCCCTTGGTTTGGAGATTGCCCTTGCGAAGAACAAGGGGAATTAACTATTCCCCTTGTAAGGACATGGGGATTAGGAATGTATATTTTAAATTAGGATTATATTCCTCCAAAAAGGTTGGGAGAATATAGTGGAATTAAAAATTCCACATAGGATGCATTAGAGGGCTAAGTGGAATTAAAAATTCCACTTGTGCATGTTGGGGAAATAAAAAGGAATTTTAAATTCTTTGGGGGATGGAGATAGCTTCTACAAATGGAGAATGCATTAATGAGGGTTGACCATGGTACCCTTGCCATAATTGGCAAGAGGACAAGATTAGGGGCTAATTAGGGGCTGTGTAGATGATTAGGAGGGACAATTATGGATTAAGGGCAAGTTGCAAAATATGGAGGATATGACACTAATAACAATTAGTGATGTGCACATCCTAATCATAGATTAATTAAATTAATCTGGATTAGGGGAGGATTATGGAGGATGTTGACATGAGAGAGAAGGAATGAATTAAAAATTGATTTAATTCATTTGGCTAAAGTGACTAAATTAAATAAATTATATTATTTTTATAATTTAGAGAAGGGATAAGGTATTTAACCAATTAACTAAACACCTTAGGGGACATTAGGAATAAGATGAATATTAACCAAATAATGAATTATTTAATTAATATGGCTTATGGATATGGGATAGAAGAATACAAGAGTGAATTTGACCATATGGGGGTTGTCAAATTCAGGTGTCTATATGTTCCATAACTCTCTTTGTCCTAGTGGGACCCAGGGCTATAAATACTACTTTTGGTGTCATCTCGAAGTCTGATTTGTTTAGAGTAAATCTAGGCATCTGTTGGCTAGCTTCCATGAATGGGATCACTTTCGTGATTCATAAGTGTTTGAAGTTCTCTCATGAAGGTGTTATGCATGTCATACATGACAATGGGTACCAACTATTGGTATCCCATGGGGGTTACTTGCTGGATCATTTTTGGCCTACCCCGGTTGCTCTACTTCCTCTCAGAATGGACCTACTTTATTAGAATTACGTTAAGTATAAGACTGGGGGCAAGGGGCAGCTAAAAATGACTTCGTTGTGGTGTAGCAACAAGTTACCTCTTCCTCTTGAAAGGGGAAAGGAAAGCCTACCCACGCTCAGGGCTCTTCTTCTTCTTCCAATATCCTACCTGCTCCTTGCTCTCACCCTGCTACGGTGCCATCGACTTCCGCTCCTATGCATTTACTAGGGAGTTTGATGGTGCCTGCTTTGCAAAAGTCCAAGCATCTAGCATTTGAACTGCCTGTCTTACCCACTGTGCCTCAACCCATTTTGTATGGTAAGGGGAAGGGTCCTCGTGGGGCATCTTCTATGTCTCGGCCTTCACGACCTCCTACTGCTCCTACCTCTAAGGTAGTGAATGGGAAGAGGCCCACTATCAAGGCGCTTGAGTCTACCCCCTACTGTAGTTGCATCATTTTCTCCATCTCTTCCTCTTGTTCCTGTCCAGGAGTCTCCCTCCAACAAAAATGGTTGTGATGGATACTCTAATGGCTGAACAAGAGTCTTTCGTCCCCTCTTAAGCTGTAGCCTCTAGCTCTCAAAGCTATAGAAACTACTTTGCGTGTGAGAGAAAGCATAGGAGGAAGGCTTTGGCCACTGAGCAGGCTACCTTATAGAAGAAGGAAGGGGAACCGATAGCTCCCGCTTTGACATCTTCTATTGTGTCCTCTTCTGCTCTTCCTGCTTCAGTTCCCTTAGCCTCAGTCTTGCTCTTGGCTCCCCCTGCAAGCATGAACAATCTTCACTTGAAGAGGGTGCAGGGATTCATTGCTCCTTCAGTTGAGCCTCCTCTTCTGATGTCCCTTCTAGACATCTTGTTTGTTTTGAAACCCGTGGAAATATCAAATACCTTAGTGGTGTCCACCATAATTTTCTCCTCTTCCTCCATGCCCTCTGCTTCATCTATGGGATTCTTGCATCCCCCAATGAAGTGAAGGATGGAGGATGACCCTGCTAGTAATGGGGTTAAAAAGAAAGGTTTGCCTTCTTCGAAGGGTGGTTATGTGTTGGCTTGCACCATCCTAATGATAGCAAAAGCCCTGTCATCCTTAGAGTTTGTCACTACTCCAAAATCATTCAGTGAGGCTAATAATGGATCTTGGGTGCTGCCTTCGTTGCTTGCTAAGTTGACACATGGCACTCTTATAAAGTGCATGTTAAAATTTGTAGAAGATGTCTCAGCCCTATAGGAAATTTTCACGAGATTGTTGATGTTCACCTCACAGGAATTGAGTGGAAAAGACCTCGATGGGCCTTCATCCTTGGCTCTTGTTGTAGGAGGGTTGGAGGGTACCCCCCTTGATATTTTTCCCTTATTGGGTTTTCCTCCCTCCCCTTATGATGACCTAGATTGGGAGTATGATGACCTCTTGGTTGATGAGGACCAGGGGGCACATATTCTTTATCTATAGATTATATTTTGTGTGTATTGTGTTCTCACGTGCTTGTTTTATATGTTCTTGGATGACCCTTGTTACCCTCGTAGGTGCTTGGATATAGGAGTGTTTTTTGTGTCTTAAAACTTCTATTTGTCACATCATTCTTCTCTTTTTCGTGCCTTTGATTTTCAAAAATTGGGGATGATGCAAAGTGTTGGGGGAATTTAGGCCTCCCTTCCATGTTGACACAATTTTCACATGGTCTGATATAGTAGGGGGTTGATGACAATTCATTTATATATTATTATCATTATATTTATTTATCTATATTATGAGTAACTTTGACCTTGAAATATCAGATCCCCCTATCATGTTCGCTACGTCCTTGTTTATCCTTTCTTTTTTATCTTTCTATTCTCCCTACTTGTCTTGTGATGTTGTGGTGCTCATCTGTTGTCCCTCACGTGTGCGACAACATTACCATAGTTACATATCGTTATGTTCTATGGGCCACAACATCACCTCCATTCTTGCTTTTCTCTCCTTAGGATGTCATGTGCCTTTGTGTTTGGCATGCACCATCCTGAGGGGGGCTATTATATTGCTTTGATTTTCAAAAGGTGTATTTGGTGGCCAATGAATCCCTTTTTGGAAATATCTATTTTTTTAAAAATGCATTCCTCAACAAGGATCCCTAGCAGAACACTTTTACTTCATCATGGGATTGTAAAGAAAGAACTTGAGAAACTTTCCTCCGAGGAGGGAGAACCTTTTCTTATGGGTGAAGTTCTAACTTTCCCCTTGCAAGGGGGCATTCCTCATTTCAAATTATTTGATGAAGTGAAATCTCTCAAAAGGATTCCTTGACATTGAATTGATTTACAAAAATACTGTTGCACTCTCAAATAGAGTGTCCCTTGAGTGGACCCCCTTTTATTTTGAAGGGTTCCCAAGGGACCCCTCTGAAAGTTCTTCCTTCAATTGTTGACTGCCTCCGTGACTATTTGTTTGCTTGTTTACATATGCGACTTATTTTTGATATCTAATATGTTTTGTCTATGGATTGACACGTTGCTTTGTAGGTGCGCCTATGAAGCTACTTTTCAATCAGTCTATGGAGCCTCTCACATTGGGCTTCCTCAGGACTGAGCACCTGGGGATGCCTTCTTTGCAAGTCCAAGGACCTATAAAGTGCTTTCATTCTGCGAGATCTATTCACTGTTGGTCTACGGGCCTTCGGTGCACTTTGTTCAACTCTCTTTAGGACCGAGTACTTGTGGAGCCATTTGCCTACCCTATGCTTTCGAGCACACTAGATTGTGGTTTGCTTCCTTAATGGTTTAGGTATATTTTCTTGGAACTCTTTCAACCTACTTTACCAAACACTCATTGGCACTCATGTGCACTAAAGTGGGGGAAAAATGTATAGGCATGAATTTGCACCCACCTTGAAAGTTCCCCTTTTACACCCTTCACCTTAGAAAGATAGAACCTGACAATGTAATTCCACATCCTCCGTTCGTACCCCATCCACTTGGTGCCTATTTGTAGTTTTAGTGGGGGAATTTTTGTTGGGGACAGGTATGCGACACAGACATTTGTGTGGCGTGTTGTCGTCCTAATAGGATTCCTACCTCTAGAATTTATAAAGGTGTTACATTCACTATTAAGGCTGAAGTATAACGTATCTACACCTCCCAACCAACCTTTGAACGACTCTTTCCCTCCCAAAATCACCTTCAAATGACTATCTCTCATGCTCATTCACTCTCTCTTGACATTCTTGACAATTCTCATGCTTTCATGCAACTCTTGAGCATATTATTGCAACTTCTTGGCTACTTGCTGGACTATCAACTCGACCATTCCAACATCACAACATTCTTCACATCTACCATAGAAGCTGCAACTTGGTGTCTTGTAAGACTTCCTTCAGTGTCGTTGCAGCCATGTCGACTTTGCCATGGTTGTAAACTTGCATTCCTCTCTCATTGGCCTTGAGTGCCTCTGATTGAGGGTGGTATTATTCATTTACTATTGCACTGTTATTGGATTTGAGCAACATAGTGCTCTTCATAGTGTTTGATGTTCTCTTTTATCATACTTTCTTTATCGCATTTCTATTTCTCTATCTATCTAGCTATTCATGGAGGTGGAAACACCAAAATGGGGCTTTGACTATGGCAAGCCTTGAAATAACCCCAACATTTTTACCCACTTTGTTGTGTGTAGGTAACTATTTATGTGGAGCTTGTGGGAGAACTAGACCTTTCATGAGTTGAACTCTTACCTTTCTCATTCTTGTCATTTCTTATAGCATCTCTCTTAGTATTTCATTTATTCTATCATTTCTTATTTTCATCATCACTTCAAAATTCAATGGCTAAGCTATTGGTAGGTTTTTAGTACCTTTAATTATCCTTTTCTATTGTATGTCTGTATGGATGATAGCGCACTTGTGAGATGCCAATGCATCACGCTGTCATCCCTATTGTGCGCTACTGTCCTCTAGTAGTGAGTTGATAGAGTCACAATTTGGGTTCCGAAAACCTGCTTGCTTAGTCCGAACATAACTCTCAGGTCAGTAGATTGATAGAAGCACTGAGAGTGTTCTTCATTCTCTACCCTTAGCATCAATCACTATTCTAAACAGTTATCCAACTTGAGGTAGATCAAGGCAGCTGATCATTCTAGACCCTCCTATGACCCGGGGTCCTGAGCGTTCGGTCCCCCTCCTCTACACTATGTTTAGGTGTAGGTATGGTGTGTCCTTGACTTTGTGTGGTCCCATTAGTTGGTGTTACAGAAAGTGTATTGACATCAAAACTATGAGAAAGTTTAGCCCCACTTTGTAACAATTTTTCTAGGAACCATTATGGGTCTTTTGACACAAACTCATCTACAAACCATGCCACTTCAGGGTCTTCTATAGCTGCCTCCATTTCCTCCTCAGCCATAAGTCTATTTTTTTGGAATTTTTCAAGAGGATTGGGAGGTGTGGATCATGTCTTTGGTGGTTCATTAAAAGAGGACCCAAATTTCATGGTGTGTGTGGGATTGATAAGGGGATCCTCATCCTTGTAGTCCGTTTCTTGTCTTTTCCTTCATGATCTCATTTGAACCATATAAGACTTGCTCGCTAATGAATGGTATGAAGTCTAAGAAATGACAATGCAATGGTAGGACTTAGGACTAAAGTAAGGAACTATGCTATGTTTTTGGGGTTTTCAAAATATAAGGAACGCCAAATGATGATGCACCTATGGTCGAGATTAAGGCACCAAGTGATAATAGTCAAAAATGAGATGTGGTAATGTTACTAAGATCCCAAAATCTTTGGTAAGTCTAGGACTAAAAGTATGCAAATGTGATGCAAATATGATGTTGTGATGAAGTGTGTGGTATGATTATAAGTTATGATATGAAGACTAAGCACTTTTGTGAACTTAGGAAGAGGTTACTAACCAAACTAAGATAGTCCAAAGTGACAAATCTGATTGTCAAGACCTGAAAGAGGACAAAGACTAAAGTGAGGATGATTGAAAAAGTGGACCTCAAACTATACTTATGAGTTTAAGGACCAAATTAAAGGAAAGAGACTTGATTGATGAAAGGACAAGGTCAAGACAACCTAAATTTGTGACAATGTTTTGATCTAAAATCTGATAAGTCTCCTACTCTAAAGTCTACAAAAGTGTATGCAACTAATGAATAACATAGAGTTTGACCTATGATGTATGCAACTAATGCGATGACAACCTAATGAATGGAGTGAAATGTCTGATATGAAAAGAGAAAGTCTATGGTCTGACAAGATGATCACAGTCAGAAATTGATCCAGAATAAGACCACACCAAAATTTCCCAAAATTTTTGTCAACTGGAAAATGCGATGTACCACCTATCAAATGTGTTATTCTAAGCTACAAATGTGGTGCACTATTTTAGCAGATGTGGTGTTTTATCATGCAATTGTAGTTTATAGTGATAGATGTAATGAACAATGTGTTCTACCCTAGTTTGAGTGTTTTTGATTGATTGTTCATCTAGGTTTTTGTGAAATGTGATGGCAAACACAACAAACAATCTGAAAAAATTCTTTGGCTGTTTGAATGTCCAAATTTTGTGAGCGTAATGTGTATGTTCTAGGGTTATTCACCCCAATTTCCATAGGTCTAAACACAATTCAAACAGACTTCACACACATAAGACACTTCCTACTCTAAGGTCAATGGCCAATGGCAACATTCTTAGGCCCGCAACTTGGAATGTCCTTCGACACAAGTGAAGGGAAAAATTTAGGGGGTGTATGCACTTTTGTATTGCGAGAGAGGATATATACGAGCCTCCTAGAATGGAAGGATAATCCAATCGCCCTTTCCCCAAAAAGCGACAAGTAGAACAAGTAACTTATACACCGTCGGGGATTTCTCTCATCTCAAGGGAGCCATAAAATATTTGGGGAGGATTAACTCACACTATAGAGAATATAAAAACCAATTACAAGAGGCTCACTGCTAGAAATAAGGCTCACTACCAAAACAAGGACTCACTGTCCAGAACAAGGACTCACTATCCAGAACAAGGACCCACTATCCAGAACAAGGACTCACTATCCAGAACAAGGACTCATTGTCCAACAGGGCTAACAACCTAGAGGGATCACTACCAAAAAGATACAAAGAAGACAAAGAAGACTTGTTATAGAGAGACTACAATCCCAATGCAATAAAGGATTCCACCATAATCACTCACAAACATGAATGAATGATAGAGTTCGCCTTCTGCTCACTGCATCTGAAAACTCAACATTAAGCTTCACACTGATTTTCCACACTCGCATCACACACACTCACTAAATATAATCAATGTCACATATAACCGCACTTTCTCTTTTCTCTTATCACTCTTCTTCACTCTTGTATATTTCTTCACCACTAACTCATCTTGTATTTATACCATCTTCAACTTTGAAACATATCCAAAGTCGGCCATCCAAATTCAAATTTAAATTAGGTTGGTGCCAAAAAATCTTGGGTGGAATTAGAATGAGGGTGACCCAAACACATGCTTCAAGGGACCCAAAAAGATCCAATACACTTAATCAACCTTGAAAGTAGTATTTCACATAAGGTGAACCAAACCAGTGTAAAACACATAGAACCATTAAGCACAAATCTTCCAGATGCCAAAAATATCTTCAATAGAATCAAGGAAACTCAACTCTAGAACTATAAGTCAAAAGAATTCATCAAAGAGAAATCCAAACCAACAATATTTCTCTCGGACCTCAACTAGAAACACAAAAAACCATATATCATAATTAGTGAACACAACTTGCATTATACAACAAATCAACAACCAAAAATCTAGATATAGTATATTCTAACAACCATGAACATGTCTAAACCACACAACCATAGGACCAAATCCAGACCAAAACCTGGAGCTAGGTGGTGTTGACTAAACTCTCTTTGATGAAATAGGAGTTCATTTTTTGTCCTGCCTTGTCTTCTAGGCGGTGACAACTGTAAATATTCAAAAGGAATACCACTTCCTCTCATTTTTATTCTTTTCATATGCTATTTTGCACTGGTTTTTGCTAACCTACACACTCAAAGTTACTAGATATGCAAATTTAACCTCTCTAAGATTTGAAACCTACCGGTTGCATATCAAAACCAACAAAACATATATTTTTGTACTACTGTCTTGATTCAACAGTCCCACCGAGCGTGCCAAAAATGTTATCAATTAGATTTGCACCCTACTGAACTTAAGGTTCAACAATCTATTGACACATGGGAACATCATCAGGTTGTGGGAAACCTATAGTGAGAATGAACCTTTGGAGAAGGTCGACTTCTTAAATGCTTATCACCTAGATTACTCTATTATTTGACAAATCTATCACCTTTATCAAATCAAGAATACTTGTGGGAGCCTCGGGGTCTTTCTGCATATGTGGCATCATTTCCTTAAGTGCAACTACCTTGGTACTCCACTTGTTCCATTCATTCTGGAATGCATATTGAACTTTCACATATTGTGCATTTTCTTCATGAATGCTTTTATATACACCCCATACAATATCAGCCTTATTTAACCAATTTTGTAACTCTATGTTTTAAAATATTATAAAAAATATTATTTGCAACCTTTGCAGTCTCTTCTTTAGCTTTCTTAATGTTTTCCTTCTCTGTTTGCAACTCCTTCAAGCTCTAAATCCTCAATGCAAGGGTTTCTCTATCTTGAGCTAACAACTCTGAAGAGGATGAGGAGGGTGAGGGAAATGCCCTTATTGACTGAGTTGCTTGTGATGTGGCACTCATTTTATTACATTTATCTAAAGGAATATTATAGTCTTTTAACAAAGCATCTTATAATTATTTTTAGAAATTTGTGCAGTGTCAACACTAATCATGGCAACATGCATAGTTAGTTTTGTAGCTTGAACAGGGTTTATATTGGTGGACCTCTTCACTATCATTGAGCCAAGAACCTCCTTAATTGACCTGGTAACCTTAGGTTTTCTGGTGTTGGGCGCCATAGACCAAACTGCAAGAGCATGCAATTTTAGACTAAAACCTGATCCAACTACTTGGTTGTCAAAATGTTCCTTTGATATAGAAGCTTGAGAGTCCTTCCTTATTGCCTCCAATGCAATAGTTTATGTAAGTGTGCACCCTGGAAGTAGCATTATTCCACTCTCTATGACAAGTTTCCTGGATTCAACAAGAGTAATGACTACTATTTAAGCCATGATCTTCTATTCTTCCGCCTTCTCTGCTTCCTCTTGCTGTGAAGGATACACACCAACTTTAAACTTTTCAATTCTCTCTTTTATGTCCTTACTCTTCTGCTAGATGATGAACTCTATAAACTCTTTTGTTTTCACAAAGCATCATCTACTAGAAATTCATCACAAGCCTTGATTCTTGGATCATCATCCACATTCTCATCATACTGCCATTTAATAATTCTATCTTGGGGGATCTCTATGTCAAGAGCATCATTTAATTTAGGTGAGGAGAACCTCATCTCCACCTCCTCATCATCTGGCACATGCTCTACAATATGTTCTTCCCAAACTACCTTAGTATCTCCCCCTCCAACCTCTAAAGGCTACTCTAGAACATCCATAGCTTGAGGTTGTTGCTCTAAGAGGGCTTGTGCTATTTCAACAACTTCTTTACCTTCACCTAAATTCACCACTTTGATTATCATTTAATTTTTTCATAGCCCTCTCTAAAGGGTTCTCAATTTCATCATATGGGATGACATAAAATGCATGTCTTTTCATGATATCCTCTTCAATATCACAGATAGCAATCCATTCCTTCTTCCTTGATGTGACTGCTCCATCACTTGTCAAATTTCTTAGTACATCATCAATATACAAGAATATATGAGAAAATCTAGATAAGCCTTTCTTTCTCCTCATATCACTTACAAAACCTTCTAGATCAAAACTCCTAACCTCATCAACTGGCATCCTGAGGTTGTTTAGTATTATTCTAAACTTCACATATGCTTCCTTGGTAGTGACTTTGAAATAAGCAAAAGCACATTGTGGCACTACTACCGAGCCCTTCTTAGGAGTTTTGAATTGTTACTTATCCATAAAGTCAAGTTGCCACATCAAGTCAATGAATTCCCATCTATCTGAGACATACAAGGGTAAAAAAATGGGGTGCCACCTGGGCTCCATAGGCCTTGATTAATGTGTACTCTGAATGTAAAAAGCAATTAGCCTAGTTATGATTCTTAGGTGACCCTTCTACATCCTTGGGGCACATGATATCCCTGATAACTCTTGAAATCTTGGAAATGGGTGCCACACCCAAACTCTCCAAAATACCATATCTTATGACATTGCAAAACAACAAACAATTAGAATGGGGACAATTTTGGTCGTAGATGTGTGTCCACATTTGAATGGGAAAAGGATTTCCTTCATCATCAATTTGCCTCAGCTTCAACTTCTTCTTCCATTTTTCTTGTCCAACATATAGAAGCATGTGCACTAACAAAGAATAATGTGGGAAAGATAATGGGACATTTCCATCCTTCAAAATAATCAATCCCTTATGCATTTGCTCTGTAATGTATGTAGCATAATCAAATCCGCTATTGGAATTCCAATTTTGTATGTGAATTACCATCACCAATAGATCAATTGCTATCCTTGTATCAAAACTATGAGCCAAAACCTGATTCAAGCAATAATATGTATTCTTGAAATAGTTTAAAAATTCCTCACATTCAAAGGGCTCCAGGTCCTTAGGACCAAATCCTCCCTTATCATCTTTTCTACACCTAACAAGCACATTCTTCCTATACCCATATCTATTTTGCTCATAGTCATTGTATAAATCTACATGATTGATGCTGACTGTATAATTGGGATTCAATTTGAACACCTCCACAATTATATCTCTTGTCACCTCAAGGATTAAATTTCCATTCTCACTTTTGATTTTCTTATCCTTGGGATCGTAATGTTTTTCTAGTTCCAACATCACATCTACCTCCACAAATAAATTTGGCACTACAAGCTTCCCAAGGTTAAAACCCCATAAGTGTCTCACTGTTTGTCTGGAATATCTTCTGTTGAAAGCATATAAGAATAGCTCCCATCCACTCTATGGTTGAGCAACCTCTCCAATCCCACCAACAAGATCAATCAACCTACTCGTCACAACAACTTGCTCTGTGGGTATTTTTCCAATTTGTGACCCTCCCTCATTTATATCCTTAGATGCACTCTCCATGAATCTATCATTAGTTCTTTTATCTCCTTTAGACTTTGCATATGCTTCAAGTACATCTAGCTTAGGTTCGGATGTATCATGCTAGGTTTTAGGTTTTTTAACCATCTTTTTCTTGGGTTTCTTTCCAGTTTGGAGGAGGACTCACTAGGCTCACTCATTTTTACAGTATGACAAAGATAGGGTTTCAAAATTTCAACTGATGGAAAGAACCTACTTGTTTAAATTCTTAAGAAAAAAATTATAGAATAAAAACCCTTCTAGACCTCACACAATTCTCACCAACCTAATTGAAAATGTATGATAAACAAACCCTATCAAACTCTAGGAGCCTAAGGCTTTCAAAATTTCCACTAATTTCCCAAACTTGCTTAATTCAAGAGAATTGACACAGAGAAGTGTGATTATTTGCTTACCTAGATGGAAATTTACTGTTAATGCCTTCTGCAACTATTCATTGGAGCTCTTCACATCGTTTCCTCAAAATTGATCAATTTATCTACTCTTGAACGTTTGCAATTGTGAGGACTAATGAGCCAACTACCTTCTTTATGGCCAGAGGATGGAGTGTATCACCATTAATGTTTGATAGAAATCTTGCATGAGAGAGCTGGAACTTAGTCATTTGAGTTCAAATTCTAGCCATTGATCAATTTGTTTTAAAACCATATTAGTGTCTCTCCTTCGTTCTCCCGCTTTCTCCTTTTGATTTTAGCGATACCCACTAGATGCTTCCATGTTGCATTTTATTTACCTTAGTCACATCTTGTTTGGAAGCCATCGTGCATCGTTAATCTGATCTTCATTCCTTTGGATGAATTTGTGATGGTTCAAGGTAGCATGATGGGAAATAGACTTAACAGTCCATCGCTCATCACAAATTTTCTTTTTCTTTCATGTGTCCTATCGGTGATGTAAACATGGATTATAAGATCTTAGTTGTTAGATCAAGATCCTTTGACTATATTCATCATCCATCACTCATTGCTACTTCATGTTTCAACAATCGGGTCACATTAGCGATGGGGGAGAAGTGGCTATGAAATAAGATTTGGCCACATGTACATGTTTCAAGATCAAGGGCATTGGAAGCATCTCCCTTATATCTCAAACTAGCGATGAGACATTGGAATGAAAGAACTCATCACTCATCAATACTTTGAAAAAGATAAGCAAGCAACTATCCACAATGAGCGATGAAAGGGAAATACAAAGATAATATAAGGTCATCGCGCATCACTTATTTAAAAAAAAAGAACTCGAGTGATCAATGATATGAAAGAATCCAGTGATATAAAGGAAATACTTCACATCGTGCATCACAAATAGGGAACTCAAGGTCCAACACCTATCCGCGATGAGTGATAGAAAGGGAAAAAGCTCACCGCTCATCGCTAATTCAAGTCAAGCATTCACAAAACAATCCGTGATAAGCAATGCACTAAGTGGTAAGCGAGAACTTAAGTGAGAGTATTCAACACGTGCTCATATGTTGCTTTAAAGAGAGGACCAAATAGGAGCAACATAAGACAAGGCAATAAAAAGACTTAGGAAAATTTTATGCAAAGGAAGTAAAGGCCAATTTTTTTGAATTTTTGACTTTATAAAACATTAAGTCCCTAGAACAAAGTAATAAGGGAGATATTAAGCAACGGGTAAACATGGAACCCTAACCACAAGGGGCCGATCAACTGAATGAACTCAAAGACTTAATTTGTTTTAATTTTACTGGATACAGACTATAGCAGGACAAAAAGGATTAAATCAAAAGAAAAAGGTTTGGACAAAGGAGAAAACAATGCTAAGTAAACCAACTCCTCAACATAAAACCATAAACCCTATTCATACCAAACAAAGAAGATACTAGAGAAAATATATTTTAGACTTGTGGAACAAGAAACTTTGAAGGTTCCACCAGTGGCTATGACTGGTGGCGCATGCCTCTTGCAGGCATGGTGAGATTTTAGATCTCATGGTTGAAGCAGACCAAGTGTAAGGACACCAAAATCCAGGGACCTGCCCAAATAAGGCAAGAAGACCAAACCCAAGCAAACCAATATATATATATATAAGATAAGGGCCTAACCATAGTGTTTCAAATTTTCCATGCTTGCCCTTATCTTGAGCTCATGCATTCCACATCAACACCATGATATACACTTCAAATTTTTTGGGAGAAGCTTTCTTATCATACAAGTGCTTGACTTGTAACTACATCTTTGCATTCTTGTCATGAGATTCTATTCTAGTTTCATCTAACTGTATTAGAATTGTCAATCCTATGCAACATTTCATCACAGTTGTTCTCATCATACTCTTGCAAAAACTTGTACATTTTCAGTAAATTGTTCTGAGGAAGCCTAACATCCAAAACATAAACTAGAACAAATGGTGAATGGCCAATGGCTTTCTTAATAGTAACCCTATCTTCCCAAAGTGCAAGCTTCAACATTGAATCCCAATCCTTCTTATTCTTCTCAATCACTCTTTTCATGATTTTCATTAAACTTTTGTTGCTAGATTCAGCCTGACCATTCACTTGAGGATGGTAAGGGGAAGAATAAGAAATCTATATACCATGTTTATCACAAAAAACCTTAAACTCATCTAACCTAAAATGCATTGCATTATCTAAGATAATCTTCTTTGGGACTCCGAATTTGATATAATATTACACATTAGGAAATCTATCACCACTTTACTTGATGCCTTCTTTGTGGGGATTGTTTCCACCCACTTTGTGAAATAATCAGTTGCAACAAGGATCCATGAATTCCCCCTACTATATTTTTCTGATATCTCACAAATGAAGTCTATAACCCATTGTTGGAAAGGTTCTTGAAATGAAATAGGCCTGAGTGGTAGCTTCCCTACAAATCTATGGAAAGCATCACAAATCTTAACAAACTTGTGGGAATCCTTAAAAACTGTAGGCCACCAAAATCCTACCCTCAAAATCTTGTGAGAAATTGTTTTAGCCATGTAATGGCCACCACACACTCCATTGTGTATTTCTCGCAAAAGTTATAACACCTGCTTGCCATCAACACACTTGAGCAATACACCATCTGGGCTTCTCCACAAAAGTTCATTGTAAATAATAACATACTTAATGGCATGTAACTTCAAATGCCTTTTCTCATTGTCAACCATATCCTTAGGGCATTGCATAGTTTGAAAATATTGAACAATTCTTCTCTACCAACCACAAGTTTGCATGGCACAAATAGGTGCAACATCAACACATTCAACTTGATTTATCTGGTTTTCCTCCAAGTTGGTCTCAAAAATTAACTTAGCTAAACCTTGTCCTCTCACCAACTTAGTGATTTGAACATCAATATTGAACTCTTGGATCCTGTTGATCCACCTGCACCTTCTGCCTATAGTCTCTTGTTGAGTGAAGATGTCCTTCACTGCAACACTTGGCACAAATGCTATGATTATAGCTCCCATTAAGTAAGTTATGAAATTCTTTACAGCCTTGAATAAAGCATATGCTTGCTTCTTAGTCATGTCATACTTGAGTTCTGTGGCCTGCAAAGACCTACTAAAGAATGCAATAGATTGTTCAAAGCCCTCATCATTTTTCTGCAACAATACAGTAGCAATAGTATGGAAAGAAACAAAGGAGAAAATATGCATAGGATTGGAAAAATATGGAGATTTTTGGATTGGAGCATCCTTGATAGCTTCAATTATGTTCTTGAATGCCTAACTAGGCTCCTCACTCCAAACCACCTTCTCTCCCTTCTTTAACATCTTAGAGACAGGTCTTGTAATCTCAACAAAATTAGTGACAAACCTTCTCAATAAATTGATTGACCAAAAAATGACTAGATACCTTTAGCATTTTTTGGCTGTGGAATCTTGTCTATGGTAGCTACTCTTTTAGGACCAATCCTTATCCCATCCTTAGATACAATATGCCCCAGTAGCTTACCTTCTTTTACTCCAAACACACATTTTTTAGGATTCAATGATATCCCATATTCAATTGCTTTCTTAAACACTTTCTCCAGATGCATACAATGATCTTCTTCCTTTTTGTTGTATACGATCAAATCATCGTGATATATAGCTAAGAATATGTCTATGAAATCAACAAATTCCACATCCATGGCTCTCTAGAAAGTAGCCCCTGCATTTTTCAATTCGAATGGCATTTTGACGTAGACATAAGTGCCCCATGGAGTTGTGAAGGTTGTTTTGTATTGTTCAAATTCTTTAAACACTACTTGATTATAGCCTAATAATCTACCCATCATAGATAACAACTCACAACCAGTTACCTTTTGTAACATGGCTTCCATGTTTGGCAAAGGGTAATTATCCTTCAATGATGACACATTCAAGTTTCTGAAATCAACACAAAGTCTAATGTCACCATTTTTCTTTCTGACTGGAACAAGATTTGAAACCCAAGTAGAATGCCTAATAGGCTTAATTATCCCAACATCTCTCAACTTTACAAGTTCTTCCTCCACCTTAGGCTGTAGCTTAGGATTAATTTGTCTTTGCTTTTTCGTAAAGGGCTTAGCATCTAGTTACAAAGGTATTTCATGTTGAAATATCTCTTCCCTATATGCCTTCAAGTCATCATAGGACCATGCAAACACATGTCTATACTTCATTAATAGAGCAATCAACATTGTCTTAACTTGAGGTTTCATCTTCTTCCCAATATGCACCTTCTTTGGAGCATTCTCTATTCGAAAATTGATTTCTTCCAAGTCCTCTTTGTGAGTGGATGCCTACTTGGCGTTGCTTCTACCAGGGACATCAAACGCCCTTTCCAATGCTATTAGTCCTCTGGGGATCTTTTTTTGTTGACCCAGGGTATCCCCGCGACCTCCGCCCAATGCCCAAACCTTACACTAGTTTAGATTGAGGGCAAGCAGAGGGCGAGACTAATCCCTGGAGCCGCGGTGCTATTAGCACCTGCCCCTAGGTGTTCGTGGCCGAATAATTTCACGGGCCAGTGAGAGTCAAACCCAAGACCTCAGGGAGCAAACCCAAGACTCAAGCCAACTCCACTAACTCACGGGGGCAGTCCTCTAGGGGTCTTGTTAGTCTTCAACTGGATAATCTCATTCCCAAATATGGTCTCCTTAGCATCCACTTCTTCCACAAAGGCTACAAAATCAATTTATTGACCATCATATTCATCTATGCACTGCAAGAACCTCAAGATGTCATTATCATCATTAAAAACTTGCCAATTCTTGATGTTGTAAGGAATTGAAGGCCTAATTTGCACTTCAACTTTTGAAATTCCAACAAATGTAATATCATTTGGTAGGAGAGAAATTTTAGCAAGTAAATTTGCCACTCTATTGTTGCCCTTGTCAAACCAATCAATTCCAAATGCATCAAATTGTTCAATTGAATCCAAAACAATATTTATATACTGTCTTAATCTAGTATTCTTTGCTGCATATTTTCCCCTCACTTGAGAAACCACAAGTTCTAAATCTCCAATGATTCTTAAATTCTTAATACCATGTTTTCCAACCAATCTCAATCCTAGTAACAAGGCTTCATACTCAACTACATTGTTTGTGCAAGAAAACAATAATTGAAATGAAAATTTGAAGGTCTTACCATTGGGAGAAATGAGTATGAACCCTGCACCAATTCCTTCCTTTGAATAAGCTCCATCAAAGTGCATGTTCCAGAGATCATCATTATTTTCTTGTTGTGTTACTTCCTTTTCTAGGGGTGCAAGTTATTTTTCTTCCTCTTCTTGTAACTCTCCAATTTTGAAGTTGTCCATACCAGTGTCTACAAAATGAATTCTATCTACCTCTCCCAAAAAATCAATGATATGTGGAGCTCTTGGTTCCCTCATAAGTTTGATGTCCTTTCCTTCAATTGGAAAAGTTGCAAAGGACATGTCACATTGCATGCTACCTCCCATGGAGGAACTTCACTTTCTTGACAACATACCATAATTGGGTGGGATGTCCACCATAACTATGCTCATGAAAAATTCCTTGTCAGGGAAGGTAGCTACTTTGTATGGAACATCCTTGATGAATCCAATAACTAGGATCTCTCTTAAGTCCATGGTATAACCTTGTGATATGCATAATTAATTTTCAAGCCCATTTCCATCATTATCTTCACTGGCATGATATTTGATGAAGCCCCTGAATCAATCATAGAGTTCTTTAAGAGCTTACCATCAACAATTAAAGGTACATAAAATGGGTCAATATTATCTAGGAAAGCAGTAATGGTGCTATCCAAATAAATTTGAGGGATTTCACCAATGTCTCCCTCCATTATCTCATCACTAACTTGATTTCCACTCATTTCAGGTTGAGTAGTCACCTTCTTTTCTTCATAGGCCTGACTGGAACCATTGATAAGGGCCAATTCCTTCTGCTTATGTTCATCAATCCTCATCATTTCCATTAATGAGACAATCACCTTGACTTGAGAGAGGAGCTGAAACATATCAATTGGATTATATTTTGGTAGTTCATAAGGAACCACACTCTATTCTTCAATTTTAACCTTTGGTTGCTCCAATTTATTTTCAGTGTCTTTCTTATCAAGTTTCCTTTCTTGATTAGCTCCTGACTTCTTAGTCTTAACTTTGACAATTGAAACAACAACCTCATCAGGCTTCTTGATTGCAGTATCTTTCTTGGCCCAAATCTGAGGTCCTTTGCTTTCCTTAGTTTTGACCTCCCCTTTCTTAAACTTGGCCAATTCTTTTGTTTTTGTCTGCTGTTTCTTTGCACTTTTCTCTTTCATGAATAAACTATGAGGTTTACCTTGATCACAATTAAAAACTCTGCTTCTCAAATTGTGAGTATTTCTAGTGTGCTTCACCAAGGCTGTAGTCATTTTCTGATACTCCTCATTAAAATTCCTTCTCAAGGATATATCAATTTATTTTTTCGTCATGGCACAAATGTTATCCTCAATGTTTTCATCTTCATCAAGGAAAAATTGCTGATGATATGAATCTGATTTATGTCTTTGATAGTCAACATCTACTTCTTTTGATTCATCTTCTAAGGAACAATCCTCATCAACAAAATCTGATCTATACATAAGCAAATTCACTTCAACATCATTTTCTTCCATTGGTTCATAATCATCTTCCTCAACTTTTTCTTCTTCAAACTACCTTGCCACTGAATATGTTTGAGAAGCATGTGGCAATTGGAAAACAACGCATCGTTGATGATGCTTTATCAGCCAACAACTCCTACGTAATGTAATATTCTATTCCCTCTTGAAAGTTATTTCAACAATAAATTACTGAAAATCCCCCAAGGCTCCCCGTGTCAGTCGCGACAATGCATAAACAACTCAGATATGTGAAATGCTAGTAATCACAATCGACCTTACTACAAGCAAACCGTATCTCCCACTCTATCAGATTTTGTAATATGATGATCTCAAATCCTAAATCTAACTGGATAATAAAGAAATAGCAAAAGATAAGGGTGCAAGGATATGATAAGATCTAAACTATTCCTAGAATGAACAATGCAAATAACAGATATCTGGAATGGACCAACCTCAAGTAACCAATTCTTGATCAACTCACAATGCAATCTCACAAGAACGGTGCAATCTTCTAAGGTATATAGATTTTCAAATCATAGATATTCATCTACAATCGAACTCAAGCACATATAAATATATGGTCCAGGTTGACTTCACCAGCCTACTACAATCAGATAGTTACTAGGAGTATAGACTAGAGATTGCTACAAACATTCCAAATATGAAATCATGAACATCATTCACTACACTAATCTAATTCTCAACACTAAACCCTAAATCTTTAAGCAATTTGAAAGATGAAACAACAGGAACCATGCAAGATAAAATAAAACAAGAGATTTCACCAGGAAGACCACAATGCCTTCTATTGTATTAGATCACCAAAATGCTGCAACAATTCCATTGTTCTGCTACAATATTTGCTTCAAGAAATTTGACTACTACTTCTACCACAAAAATAATTTCCTAGCTCTTTCTTCTCTTACTTATCTCTATTACTTTCTAGCTAACCTCTTACAATGAGGCAAGAATTCCCTTTATAGAAAATTCACAAGATATGTCGGCCCAGCCAAACATTTACAAAATAAAACAACTGCCAACACAAGTCGGCCTTAGGAATTCAAAATAAGGCACACATTAAATGCCGATACATCATCAAGGTCGCCTCAGACACGCCCCCAATGTAAATTGATCAATATATTCTAAGGGGTCAATAATAGGGTGCCACAAATCTCCAAAATGGCATTACAATCCACCGCCTTCCTTATCTTTGCATTCGGCCACAATGATCCTTGAACCCTCAAAAACACTTTATCCAGCTCGGTGACAGGTGGCAAAGGCAAGATCCTAAGCCGACATCCTATGGAGCCAATCTCCTCCTTTGATTGCTTAACAGTCTGATTCCAATCATCTTTGTGGGCCTGATATTTATCCATCACCGCCAGGTAGATTGCTGCATCATCTAACTGATGTCCAGTTATGACATTCTCAGAATCTGGAGCATAAACATCATGCCACCATTCCCTTAGCTGTTCTAGGCTCAGATACTTAGGAGCAATTTTCCTCCTACCTATCATGACCTCAAAAAATGCAATACAACCCTCATAGACTCCAGTTAAATCACCATCTATTGATTTCTTTCGTTTCAGAATCTTCCTCATGGCCTTCTGCCGAATCTGTAAAGCCTCAAACCATTCCCACGGTTCACTTAGTCCTGGAGGAAGGAAGAATCCCATCCGTAGCCAACTGATCTTTACCATATTCCATGATGACTTTGGATTTCTGCAATAGAAGATCAATATCTTCCTTATCCTGGGATAGCCAATGCTCCAATAAGTCCTTAGCTCTGATTGCATCTTTCCCAACCTAAGTATGAATCCTTCAGTATTTATCTCCCTTTATTTGCAAATCCTTTTAACCAATCCATAGTTTGAGTAGAAGCCTTCATCCTTTCAATTTCAGAGATGGTTTCCTTGGGTAGGAAACCAGGAGTAGCAGAGGAAGATGGATGAAGAGATTGCAGAGGTTTCATTACATCCTCCAAGCACTTCTTAAGTCTCTCATTTTCCTTTCTTAGCTCATGCTTGGTCTAAGTTTCTTTCCTTAATCTGCTAATGATCACAGCGCTAGACCCTTCATACTCGTCTATATCTTGCTCCATAGATGTTGGTCCAAGGTTAAAAGTTTGTACATTGTAATCCTCACCAGTGACATCTTCTCTAGTCTTGTCTGTAGGAAGTGGGTGGTGCAATGGGAGCCACTCGCTGCAGTTCGCTCAACCTTCATTCCGTCCTGAAGGCCTCCTCTTCACCCTCACCGACCTTTACACAACATCTCATCCCAATCCAAAGGAGTTTCTTCAACAACAACTTGTTTCTTCCTTGTGATCTCCTTTTCAAGCCAATCTGACAACAGTTCCCACCCTGATTCGCTTTACCTCCTCTTCATGCTATTCTGTTGTTTTATCCTCTTCCTTTTTAGGGAGCAGCTCACCTTGATCACCTTCATCAAGCTCCACCTCATGCACCGGGGATGGGGTTCTAATAGGAATACTTTCTTTTTCAGGTGATCCATTACCCTTGTTACTTGCCGGAGAATCCTCATATTGGACTAGTGGAGAAGGGTGCTTCTCTACCTCTTCAACCTCGAGCTCAACTGCTGCACCAAAGAGTGCTCCTTCCTTGAAAGGTTCTGCCTCTCCGCTGGTTTCTTGTTCTTGATGAGTCTCTTGCTCAGGCATGCTTGGTGCAGGGGAAGTAGCCCTAGGTTGCTCCATAATGGGTGTCTTCGGAGGAGGATCCATCTTCTGCACAGTTTCCTCAGGGGATGGAGTCCTTGATCTCCTGGAATAAACCTTTGTCCTTTCCCCAACTCTCCATTATCAACAATCTAAAACCCAGTTTCATCCTAGGAAGTATCCTCGGGACCCCTTCTTCTTTTTGAAAACCTCGCTATTCTTGTTTTCGATCAGTGGGAGGAGCATCCTCCCTCAACTGCTTTTCAAATCTCCTTCCTCATCGGAGGACCTGCCTATTTTCAAAGCTCTACTTCTTTTCTTTCCTTTTGGTTTTCTTTTTGGTTCTAGCTCACTTTCCTTAGGGCCTCTGATTTTTATTTTGAAGGGTGAGCTCTCTTTAGTTTTCCCTTTAGGGTCATCTTCCCCGGATTCTTCTGAAGTAGACATAGGATTAAGGTTTCCCATCAAATTGAAGGTACAGGGTACCTTCTCACTCTCCAGCTCCCAAACCTTATGTTTTAGCCATGAAGTAGTAAATTTCATGACAGGGGCCATTAGGTCTTCCAACTCTGTGACCTCATCCTCATTCCAGTTTATTTCCCCGATTGACTTGTCCTTAACGGACTCATAGGCATGATCTTGCACCAGATTTCCATCATCTTCTAGCTGGTCAGAGATTAACTTAACATTATATTGCCTGATCACACCAACGGGAAGCCTAGAGTACCTTTTCTTCCTTGCCTCAAAATCATCCTTGATATTGGCCCAATAGTCTTCTAGGTCATCCTTGTGGTGGTATTCTTTGGTAGCCTTCTTCTGTGCTTCCCCGGTGATATCAAAATTTGTCCTCTTCGAGTGGAAGGAGAAACCATGAGCTGCCAATTCATCACCTGCTGCATGTGCTGATTGGATAGAAGGGCACACCTCTGCAACACCAATTCCAAGAGGGAAATCCCCGCCAAAACCTGTTTTATGCTTCTCCTTCTTGACAATTGCATCAAACTAACATATTTGTCTCACCAATTCCAATAACACAATATGATCAGTAGGATACCGAGGTAACCTATATGGAGCAGCCGGGCATCCATAAATTCTAATGTAAGAAGGTAGGAAACTGAATGAACCAGGCCCCATATCTCCTTATCAACTCCTTTGCTCCATCCGACAATCTGACATGCTCAACATTTTGAAGCATCCTAGTGATGTGCATCATGAATGCATCATTGGCCCTTCTATAATCCCTATGCCCTTGATGCAACTCTTGGTAAATCTCATAAACAATGTCCTGTCCAAATGTCCCTCGTGGATTTAGACCCCTGTATGGGTAGAATCTGGCTAACACATACATCACAGAAGAGGACATGGTGAACCTCTTGGTTTACAGGACATCCCTCAACTGTTTATCAATTATAGTGCCGATAAGCCTTGCCCAATGGTAGTTGGTTCCTTGTTCAATCTTGCTTATCACATGAACCATCTAACTCTCCAACACTCTAGCAGTTTTCAAACCTGCCACTCTGCTCAGGAAAGTGATTGCATCATAAATATTTGATCTGAATTTAACCCTGTGCAACTGCTTGGGCAATTTAGAGTAATGCGACTTTGGCTTCTCCAACCAAGAATTGATCATCTGTTGAGCTTTGGTTGGCTCATTCTCATAATAGGTTCGGGCTAAGTCCATGTTCAAAGCGCACACAGAAGGAAAATCCGGCATGTCAAAGGCTTGGGCAATAGAAACAGGACTAAAATTTGCCAAGACCCTTCCCTCAGTGCTGACCACCCTTTGTGTGTCGAAGTCATACTGCCGGGCACACTCAAGTATTAACTCGTAGCATTGGATTGCAGGAGGAAACCCTGCCACATGCACTAATCCGGACTTCATCATTCCTTGTCTCAGGACCGACAGATCCTTCTGAGCTATTCTCACTTTAAACTCCTCATATCGCCATGCTCCAACATTCATGTCCGTGACCTTAGACCACATCGAAGATATCTTGCTGTCAGGGAGCTAGCTCTTGGTGTCTAATCTTAACCTCTCTGCCTCTGAAATGGAAGATCCTGCCGCAGCCTTGCTTGATTCAGCTTGCATCCACAAAAGATCACCATAAGTATCCAATTATCATGCATATACCAATCAAAGGATTAGCATATAATCATATAAGGCAATCAAGAACCATCAAAAATCGCCAATCTTTGGAAATATGGAAAAATAAAGCAATCCGGGAAAACAAGGTAAGCCGGGAAAATCCAGTCGGGGCGAAATTTCAGAGAAATCTGACCCAGATGGATTCCTGTTGCCAGGACACCATTTGCCAAATAAATCGTTAGTACAGACAAAGATTATAAGATTATCATGAAATTCATCCATTAGCAACAAGAAATCAACATTTAGCATTTACTCCATTAATCCTATCCTCGAGAAATCGAAAGAAATAAAACTAGACAGGAAAACCAGAAAAGTCCGGATAGGAAGGATTTTCGCGGATAGTTCAAATATTTCGGAATTCGCTATACCCCGCGGAATTGGCCGAAACCGGGAAAATCCGGGTGCGCAGAAATTCCGCGGACACCACGGGAACCCAACGAAGAACAACACGCGAGCCAACGACTGAATGAACATGAAAAACCTTGCTCACTGGGATTCTAATGACTTCAAAATTGATGCCAACCAACAAGATTCAGAATGTAAATGAATTTAAGTTTCCAAGGCTTTCAAATGACGAGTCCCTATGGAAAAACAATGATGCCCTAATTTCGATGAATAAACCTCCCCATCACTCCGAGTCTCCACAAGGCAAGGAACTAGTTTAATATAGGCGCAAGATAGACAAATCATAACAAATTCCATAATCTGGGCCGAGCACCGAAAAAACCCTAACCTCGCACAATACATCAAATTACACACCTAGAGGGTAGAAATCTAACCCAGAACACCCTCCAAACGGATGCACCCGTCATCTAATGGATAAATACAAGTGCTCATGGCAGGGGTGATGAGGTTTTATGAAAAGATGGGTCAAACCCTGATAGAAAATTGTGACCAAACATAGGCCGACCTGAAATGACCATCAATCGACATAAAGTAGTTCAATTCATCATGCAAACAGATGAAAGGGCCAATGATAACCTACCATGGATCAACCCAGACGAACTTGAACTCGAGGAAGCAACTAGAAAGTGAATATGCCCTAGCAATGAAAATCTAGACACTGGCACCCAAGCAATCTGCACGCAAGCAGTCAATGATCAATCCTCAAAGCTCAAATGAAAACTCTCAATCGCCAAAGCAGCAAGCAAATGGATAATGAAATCGAAATGGATCGAAATGGTGCCCAAAAGACTTTAAATCCACCCGTATACGCGTATGAGCAAAGGTACCTCAGGCATTAATGAGCGATAAGACATGTCTGAAAAAATCCGGAAACCCAAGCCTACGACAGAATTTCAAAAAATCGCAAGACACGCGGAAAATTCGGATGAACACGAATTCCGCGGAAATGGCAGAAACCGGGATCTTAACGAAGTTTGGAATTTTGGCGCAGTCCGGGAAAATCCGCCAGAACCGGAAAATCCCGGATTCAAGCGAAAAACTAGATTCGAAAAATTCCGCAGTGAACAGACAATGAACTAGAGCCCGGGAAAATCCGCTAGAACTGGAAAATCTTGGATTTCGGTCAAAACCCGGATTTTCACCAAAAGCCAATTTTAACCAATTCAAGCCTCAAGGTAAGACAAAAACTAGTAAGACCAATATCTCAAGACCTTAAAAAGACAAATCCAATAAAACCAAAGGCCAAAAGACATCACGAAAAGAGGGGGTCCCTACTCCAAGTGGGGCATGTGTGCAAAACTACACAACACATACTAAGGTGTTTCATCAACAAGGTTCACTAAATTTTTCTATAAAGGATTAGGAAGGACTTTATTTTGTGTAATCTTTTGATTATTTGGAATTGGCTTCCCATTATGCCAATTAGTATTGTATGGATGGTCTTGCAATCGAGGAGGTCTCTAATTCTTCTGGAAATTTTTCTTTTCATTGGAAATACCTTTCTCTTTCCTTGCAAGTCTTTAGCTGATGTCCTTATGGAATTGGCAACATTGTCAATCTTTTCTTCAAGTGTAGACCCTTTTGCTCCAAAGTTGTTATCCTCTCTCTTAGGGTTCTTGAAGATTTTTACATCATCTCTTCTACCAACTTTACTAGTTGCTCTACTAATATTGTCAATATGAATTACCATCTTGGAAGCTTCTCTCAATGTTTGTGGATTCTTATCCAGTAGACGATTGCTCATCTTTGCATGAAATGCATTACAATAGTTCACCAAACATACACTATCATTTAATATTAAATGAGGAGGTAATCTGTTCATAGAATTTTAAAACCTTACATTGAAGTCAACAATTGCTTCATTTGAGCCCTTAGAAATACTGTTGAACTAATTCAAAAGAAACCTTGAGTCAGTCTTATCACCATATTATTCTCTAAATAATCTCTTGAACTCTTCCCAAGAACCAATACTTTCAGCTGGTAAACCTCTATACCATTATTTGGAATCCTCAGTAAGTGATTGCATGAAAATTTTCATCATTACATCTTCAGCCTCCACTTCAAATTCATCCATTACATTTGTAAATCCCTTCAAGCAGTCTTCACCACTTATTGCATTGTTGCCAGAGAACTTCACCAATGCAGGTTTGATGTCTTTAGGGAACTTGTTTGGATAACCAGGAATTCCAGTGAAGTATAATTGTTGATACCTTTGAGCTTGCATCGATCTTCTGGTGAACCTATCTTTATGATTATGTTGAGGTTCACCATCATCCTGATTACCAGATTTAATGTTTCCTTTTTCATTTCCATCTCCACCATTACCACCACCTCCATTTCTCTTTCCACCCTCGCTATTTTCTTCTCCATCTTCAAAATATGTGCTCTTATTCTTATGATTTCCTCCACCACCACCACCACCACCATCATCTCCACCACCACTTCCACTAGGAGTATGCCCCTCAAATTTATTCTTATGTGAATCTAAGTTAGTGTGACCAAAGCTTGAAGCCACTGGATTAGGTACAAAGATCTTAAGGAAGGAGATTTTTTTTGCTATCTTTGCATTTGCAGCGTCAATTTAAGCTTTCTTCAATTGTCGCTACAACTTGTAATTATCCAGTTGCAATCTCAAGATATCAGGGTTAGGAGGTGCATTCAATGGAATATAATTAGTTTTAGCATTTTTGGTGGAAGCATTATTGAAGTATTTGTATTTGTATTGGTATTGGTATTAGGAATGGTTTTCTTATGTTGATCAATGGGTTTCTTCCCATGATCCACAGGCTTGTTAACAACAACATAAGGGTTAGTGACTTTAGGAGGCTTAGGGGTTGTCTTAACAACATTTTTAGGAGGGTCCTCAGGAGTTGGCTGTTCCTTTAATGCTTCCTTCATCTTTTCAATTCTTTTCCTTTGGGTATCTTTTTCCAATTCTTTTTCCTTGATCCTCTCCTCTTTTTATTTTAATTTTTTCTCATGAAACTCCCTTACCTTCCTCTCTTCTAACTCCCTTTCTTTCTTCTCCTCCAACTCCTTGAGTATGAGCTCTTTCTCTTCTAAGGCTTGCATATACTTATCTATATCATCTTCATCTTCTAAGAAATCTTTAGACTCACTAGGTTCAGGAGTATAGAATGTAGGGTTAATGAATTATCTTTTAGGGGAATGGTGTGAGGCTACATTAGGTGATTTACCCCTTGGCTTGAAGTTATCACCATTAAAGACATATTTACCCCTAGGAGTTGAAGGATCTGAGAACTTATCATTTTCCCAGAATTCCCACCTCTCTTCTTCCCTTGATATTTCAAGGTTAATATTAAAAGTTTCTCCAATGGGAAAACCTCCCTCATTTACATTGGGCATCTGAACCTCATGTGCCTCTTCATTTAAATTTTCATTATGCATATTATTATTTAAAGTAGGAGATGCACTAGCAGGAGTTTCGATAAACTTATTTGACTCATCATTCTTCTTTATACATGATGATTTCTTGTCCTTTGAAGGCTCAGGTTCCAAATTTTGCTAAGGGTGCTTCTTCATGTAGCTTCTAGTTCTCCTCATGGTGTCAAAATTTCTCTCATAATTCTCCCACTCACTCTCTCTTTGAGAATTTAATCTTGCACTAGCACAAGAGACTTAAGAGTTGCTACCCAGGATATTGGGAAATATAAATTGATTACACTTTGGATAAGCACTTGCAATCTCAGAGAAAAATTTGAACATAACCTGACATGAAATGGAGAAAGGAACCAAAAATTGATGCATAAGATAGGACCTAACTTATAAACGAGAATTTGAATAAAGGGTTCCTCAGTCAATGAAGAACACTATAAATGATTGACTCTAACTCTACTAGATCTGACCTAGAGACGTTGGAATATCAATGTACCTAGTAGAGTCATTAATCTATTGGTTATTTTTTTTTAAGAACCAAACTTAATCTCAACCATTATCTATGAATTTTCCATAATTCAATAGTAAAAAATGGTGAGGATTGGCCAACAAATAGGTAGAAGCTTGCTAGGCTTTACCTCTACACTTCAAGCTTTGTAGGACCCAAGAGGGTGATCCTTATAATGTTTAACTGATACTCTTGTGCCAAATTACCATGAACATTGTGAGTAATAGATACATTCCTATAAGTTGCTAGTTAGATATAATCCTTTGAAGATTTGGCTGATCCTTTAGCAAATTATTATCTAAAGCAAGGAATGGGTGGTTCCTCTTAAAAATTTACTACAATTAAAGGTGTGTAAGTGATTTTCATTAAGATCATGCTCTTTGACAAGCATGGGACGACTCATTTGACATAAAAAATGAACAAATTAACAGAACAATGCTTTATCCATGGGTGATGGATTCATATTTGCAACAAACTGTAATACATCAGTAATTAAACCTAGCATTCAAAGACTATTGTTATATTGCTTTGCAATAAACAACTCAAGATCTCTAGGAACAAAAACTACTTATTAATCCTTGTACTTCATCACATAGACCTATGATTTTGTTAAAGCATTTAATTAGTTCTTTGAACTAAAGAAGAAATAAAACCATACATTCAAACAAAATGATTGAATATAAATAAACTATCCTTCATCATTTTATATATAATTTGGGAAACAAAGTACACAGGAGAGAAATTTTTCTAGAATTTGCAATTCTCATTCATATGCCATTACTGTTGTAAAACTATTATGCCTATTACAAACTAGAATTCATACCTAAGACTCAAAACTATTCTATTCCTTTGTGCTTGATTTACAAAATTTCTATTACATGAGTTAAAAAATTTCTCCAACCAAAGACATGTGCAATTGGCCTTGAATTTCCATTTGTAAAAACATGGGAACAACAAGCTTTGGGCCAAATTACACTTATAGTCACATTTTAAATTTGACATTCATTTGCATTTGAATTTCAAAACCTCCCCAAGTGGTTATATTTTAAATTTCAATGAGGGGGAAAACATATAAGAAAAAAATTTCTTCCATTCGCTAAAGAAGATTTGCCCGCCTTCCAAAAGGCATCTTTTATCATTACATCATCACCAAACTATCTTCTCTATGAGCCAAAAATGTCTTCCACGTGCACGTCCAGTCAAAAACTTTAAAACATGAAAGCAATTAAAAAGAGAGAAGAATACCCATCCACATCACCACATTTTTCATCAATATTCATCATCCGGAGGAGATAACATTTTACAATATGTCAACATAGGCTTAATCTATAAACTTTTCAAGCCATATGTTAAACTCCTCCTCAGTTGGCCACTGCATACCCAACAATTTTTTCACCTTTGTGTTATACTGGTTATATCTTGCATCAATTAATATCCAGGCCTCTTTAACAAATGTATCCATTCTGACCTTTATTCCTATCATGTCATCTATAGCTATATTTAACATAGTAAAATAATTAAGGCTGATAGCTCCCTCAAAATGTGGGAGGAGACCTCCCAACTCATCCTTCCAGGTAGCAAACTCTTTCAACCCTTTGTCATCTAGAATATTTGGCATGCCACTCTTTTCTATATCCCTAAACATCTTCAACTTATTCTATAGTTGCATGCCTAACTTGCCATGGAATGCTATGATTTCACTTAACAAATCAATGAAATTTATCAAATTAGGAATATTTGTGGGAGCCTTAGGGTCTTTCTGCATATGTGGCATCATTTCCTTAAGTGCAACTACCCTGGTACTCCACTTGTTCCATTCATTCTAGAATGTATATTGAACATGCACATATTGTGCATTTGCTTCATGAATGCTTTTATATACACCCCATACAGTATCAACCTTATTTACCAATTTTGTAACTCTATGTTTTAAAATATCATAAAAAATATTATCTGCAACCTTTGCAGTCTCTTCTTTAGCTTTCTTGCTATTTTCCTTCTCTGTTTGCAGCTCCTTCTTCAAGCTTTGAATCCTCAATGCAAGGGTTTCTCTATCTTGAGCTAACAACTTTGAAGAGGATGAGGAGGGTGAGGGAAATGCCCTTATTGACTGAGCTACTTGTGATTTGGCTCTCATTTTATTGCATTCATCTAAAAGAATATTATACTTTTAATAAAGCATCATATTTCTTTTCAAAAATTTGTGCAGTGTCAACACTAAGCATGGTAGCGTGCATAGTTCATTTTTTAGCTTGAACAGGTGTTATATCTATGGCCCTCTTCACTACCACTGAGCCAAGAACCTCCTCAACTGACCTGATAACCTCAGGTTTTTTGGTGTTTGGTGCCATAGAACAAATTACAAGAGCATGCAATTTCAAACTAAAACCTGATCCAAATACTCGGTTGTCAAAATGTTCCTCTAATATAGAAGCTTGAGGGTCCTTCCTTATTGCCTCCAATGCAATAGGTGATGTAAGTGTGCACCCTGGAAGCAACATTATTCCACTCTCTATGACAAGTTTCCTTGCTTCAACAGGGGTAATGGTTGCTAGTCCATCGATGATCTTCTCTTCTTTTTCCTTCTCTGCTTCCTCTTGCTATGAAGGATCCACACCAACTTTAACCTTTTCAATTCTCTCTTTTAAGTCCTTACTCCTCTGTTGGATGACTAACTCTTTAAAATTTATTCTGCACAAAAGCATCATCTGCTAGAAATTCATCATAGGCCTTGATTCTTGGATCATCATCAGCCTTATCATCATACTGCCATTTAATAATTTTATCTTGGGGGATCTCTATGTCAAGAGCATCATTTAATTTAGGTGAGGGGAATCTCATTTCCAGCTCCTCAACATCCAACACATGCTCTAAAAACTATTCTTTCCCAACTACCTTAGTATCTCCCCTTCCAATCTCTAAAGGTTGCTTTGGAACATCCATGGCTTGAGGTTTTTACTCTAAGAGGGCTTGTGGTCTTTCAACAACTTCTTTGACCTTCACCTTAAATTCACCACTCTAATAATCATTCAATTACTTCATAGCCCTCTCCAAAGGGTTCTTAATTTCATCATATGAGCTGACATAAAATGCATTTATTTTCATGATATCCTCTTCAATATCACAAATAGCACTGCATTCCTTCTTCCTTGAGGTGACTGCTCCATCACTTGTCAAATTTCTTAGTACATCATTAGTATACAGGAATATATGAGAAAATCCAAATAAGCCTTTCTTTCTCCTCATATCATTCACAAAACCTTTTGGATAAAAAATCCTAACCTCATCAACAGACATCCTAAGGTTGTTTAGTATTATTCTAAATTTCTCATATGCTTCCTTGGTAGTGGATTTGAAATAAGCAAAAGCACATTGTGGCACTACTACCGAGCCCTTCCTAGGAGTTCTAAATTGCTCCTTATCCATAAAATCAAGTTGTCACATCAACTCCATGAATGCCAATCTATCTAAGACATATAGGGGTAAACAATGGGGTGCCACCTTGGCTCTATAGGCCTTGATTAATGTGTACTCTGAATATAAAAACCAATCAACCCAGTTATGATTCTCAAGTGACCCTTCTACATCTTTGGGGGTGCATGATATCACTAATAACTCTTGAAAGCCTATAAATGGGTGCCACACCCAAACTCTCCAAAATACCATATCTTATGACATTGCAAAACAATAAATAATTAGAATGGGGAAAATTTTGGTCATAGACGTGTGTCTAGATTTAGATGGGCAACAAATTTCCTTCATCATCAATTTTCCTTAGCTTCAACTTCTTCCATTTTTCTTGTCCAACATATAGAAGCATGTGCATTAATAAAGAATAATGTGGGAAAGATAACAAAACATTTCCCTCCAAAATAATCAATCCCTTATGCATTTTCCTTGTAATGTATGCAACATAATCAAATCCCCTATTGGAATTCCAATTTTGTATGTCAATTACCATCACCAATAGATCAATTGCTATCCTTGCATCAAAACTACGAGCCAAAACTTGATTCAAGTAATAATATGTATTCTTAAAATAGTTTACATATTCCTCATATTCAAAGGGCTCCAATACCTTAGGACTAAATCCTCCCTTATTATCCTTTCTGTGCCTAGCAAGCAAATTCTTCATGTACCCATATATGTTTTTCTCATATTCATTGTATAAATATACACGATTGATGCTGATTGTATAATTGGGGTTCAATTTGGACACCTCCACAATGTTATCTCTTATCACCTCAAGGATTAAAGTTCCATTCTCACTTTTGATTTTCCTATCCATGGTATCATAATGTTTTTCCAGTTCCAACATCACATCTACCTCCACAAATACATTTGACACTACAAGCCTTTGAAGGTTAAAACCCCATAAGTGTCTGGCTAGCCATCTAGCATATCTTCTATTGAAAGCATATAAGAATAGCTCCCATCCACTCTGTAGTTGAGAAACCTCTCGAATCCCACCAACAAGATCAATCAGTCTACTGGTCACAACAACCTGCCCTATGGGTCTTTTTCTAATTTGTGACCCTCCCTCATTTATATCCTTAGATGTACCCTCCATGAATCTATCATGTGTTCTTTTCCCTCCTTTAGAATTTGCAGATGCTTTAGGTATATCTAGCTTAGGTTTGGATGTATCATCTTGGGTTTTAGGTTTTTTAACCCTCTTCAGCTTGGGTTTTCTTTTTGATTTTGTGGAGGATTCACTAGGCTCACTCATTTTTACAATATGATAGAGCTAGGGTTTCAAAATTTCAACTGATGGAAAGGACCTACTGGTTTAAATTCTTAAGAAACAAATTACAAAATAAAAACCTTCCCAGACCTCACACAATTCTCACCAACCCAATTGAAAATGCATGTTAAACAAACCATATAAAAAATTAGGAGCCTACGGCTTTCAGAATTTCCATTAATTCCCCAAACTAGCTTAATTCAACATAATTGACACAACAAAGTGTGATTATTTGCTTACCCGAATGGAAATTTGCTATTAATGCCTTCTGCAACTATTCGTCAGAGCTCTTCATGTTGTTTCCTCAAACTTGATCAATTTCTTTGCTCTTGAACATTTTCAATTGTGAGGACTAATGAGCCAACTACCTTCTTTATGGCTAGATGATGAAGCATATCACCATTAATGTCTAGTAGAAATCTAATGCGAGTGAGCTAACACTTAGCCATTTGAGTTCAAATTCTAGTAGTTGATCAATTTGTTTTAAAACCATATCAGTGGCTCTCCTTCATTCTTGTGCTTTATTCTTTTGCTTTTAGCAATGCCCACTAGATGCTGCTACATTACCCTTTATTTACCTTAGTCACTTTTTTTTGGAAGCCATTGCACATCACTAATCTGATCTTCATTCCTTTGGATGAATCTGTGATGGTTCAAGGTAGCGCAATGGGTAATAGACTTAACAATCCATTGTTCATCATGGATTTTCTTTTTCTTTCATGTGTCCTATTAGTGATGTAAACAACATGCACGATAAGATCTCATCCATTAGATCAAGGTCCTTCTTTGACTATATTCATCACCCATCACTCATCGGTAATTCATGTTTCAATAGTTGAGTCACATTAGCAATGGGGGAGAAGTGGCGATGAAACAAGATTTGGCCATGTGTACATGTTTCAAAATCAAGGGCACTAGAAGCATTTCCCTTAGTTATATCTCAAACTAGCGATGAGACATTGGAATGAAAGACCTCATCACTCATTGCTACTTTGAAAAAGATAAGCTCAAGCAGCTATTTGCGATGAGTGGTGAGAGGGAAATACAAAAATCATATAATGTTATCATGCATCACTAATTTAAAACAAAAGGCACTTGAGCAATTAGTGATAGGAAATCAACTAGCGATATAAAGGAAATCCTTCACATCACACATAAAAAATAGGGAACTTAAGGTCCAACACCTATCCACAATGAGCAATACAAAGGCAAAAAGTTCATCACTAATCACCAATTCAAGTCAAGCATTCACAAAAAAATACATGATGAGCAATGGACTAAGTGGTAAGAGAGAACTTAAGTGAGGGTATTCAACACGTGCTCATATGTTGTTTTAAAGAGGGGACCGACTAGGAGCGATGCAAGACAAGACCATAAAAGGAAATTAGGAACATTTTATGCAAAGGATGTAAAGGCCAAATATTTCAGATTTTTAACTTTATAAAACATAAGTCCCTGGACCAAAGTAACAAGGGAGATATTAAGTGATGGGTAAATGGGGAACCCTAACCACAAGGAGCTGGCCAAATGAATGAACTAAAAGGCTTAAGTTGTTTTAATTTGACCAGAGATAGACTATAGTAGGTAAAAAAAGGATTAAATCAAAAGACAAGGGTTTAGACAAAGGAGAAAATAATGCTAAGTAAACCAACTCCTCAACATAAAACCCTATACCCTATTCATACCAGACCAAGAAGTTACCAGAGAACATGGATTTTAGACTAGTGGAATTGAAAACTTTGAAGGTTCCACCAGTGGCTTTGACTAGGGATACATGCCTCTTGCAAGCATGGTGAGATTTGAGATCTCATGGTTGAAGTAGACCAAGCACAAGGACACCAAAAACTAGGGACCTGCTCGGACAAGGCAAGAAGACTAGACCCAAGTAAACCAATATATATACAAAATTTACAAGATTTTACAATGTACATGGAAGAGAGCATATTTCAAGAGAAATATGGCTTCAAGAACTATCCATGTATTGGTAGTTCAAGAAGTTCACTTGTTAAGCTTTGTAGAAAGTATGAATCTTCACCATGTGTGTTGGATATCAGATAAGGGCCTAACCACAGTGCTTCAAATTTTCCATGCTTGCCCTTATCTTGAGCTCGTGCATTCCACATCAACACCATGCTATCCACTTCAAATTTTCTAGGAGAAGCTTTCCTATCATACAAGTGCTTGACTTGTAACTGCATCTTTACATTCTTGTCATGAGATTCTCTTCTAGTTTTATCTAACTATATAAGATTATCAATCTTATGCTGCATTTCATCACAAATTTTCTCATCATGCTCTTGAAAAAACTTGTACATTTTTTAGTAAATTGTTTTGAGGAAGCCTAGCATCCAAACCATAAACTAGACCAAATGGTGAATGACTAGTGGCTTTCTTAACAATAACCTTGTCTGCCCAAAGTGCAAGTTTCAACTTTGAATCCAAAACCTTCTTATTCTTCTCAATCACTCTTTTGATAATTTTCATTAAAATTTTGTTGCTAGATTCATCCTGACCATTCCCTTGAGGATTGTAAGGGGAAGAATAAGAAATTTTTATACCATATTTATCACAAAAATCCTTGAACTCATTTGACCTGAAACACATGGCATTATCTGAGATAATCTTCTCTAGGACTCCAAATCTAATTAGAATATTGTTCATCAGGAAATCTATCACCACTTTACTTGTTTCCTTTTGTGTGCAAGTGTGAATTCCTACTCTAAGATGCAAAAACTAGACTAATGCAACAAAGAAAAACACAAAAACAAACACTCGGATTAGGCCTAATTGAATCTAAACAAAAACATAAGAAATTGAAACCTTTCACGTTGTTTAGATTGATGGTCTTGGTTGGCCCTTTGATTTATTGATATGTGTGCTCCTTGGTGGAAAAACAACTCAAAATGGTGCTCTCAATGATCATGGAGAGATGAGGATTCTAATGATGCAAATGGGTATATGAATAGATACAATAAGGAAACTCAAATGCTACAACAATGGTGGATGGAAGGCTTGGATGCTTGAAAATTGCTAAGTGTAGATGAGTGCTTGAATGCTAGAATGGATAGATGCAAATGGGTAAATTTCCACCATTTTTAGGGGAAGTGCCTCTAAAGGAATTAAGGGTCACGATTGATCCATGATGGCAAAGATCAAGGGCCAGGGTAAGTTGAGAACTCACAAGCCCTCACATCTTGACATGTGGCAGATGATATGGAAAAGAGGGGTTGATGTGGAGGTGATATGGAGGTACTAGGTTGTACCTTGGGAAGGGACACGATCTCCTCATAAAGGAGATCCTTTTCCACACGTGCTTGAGAGGACATGTGAGGAATTAAAAATTCCTCAAAAATCCTCATGGGGATAAGAGAAGGAATTTAAAATTCCTTAAAATGCATTGGGTAAATAAATGTGAATTAAAATTTCAAATGGGGAAGGGGGTGCCTTCTCCAAAAGGAGAAAGAATTTAATGTGATTTAATTAGGACATATTCCATAAATGGCATGGAGATTAGGTTGGGTTAATCAGGTGGTTAAGGCTGTGCAAATGCATGATTAGACAAATTAATAACAAATTAGAGGCAAGTGGGGGATTATGGAGGATGTGACCCTAATGATGATTAGGAGTGTGCACATCCTAATCACATATTAATTAGATTAATCTGGATTAAAGAGAACTATGGAGGATGTGACATGAGGAGAGAGAAGGAAATGAATTAAAAATTAATTTAATTCATTTGGGCCAAAGTGACTAAATTAAATAAATTAGGGTATTTATTTAATTTATAAATGAAAGGGGTAAGGTATTTAATTAATTTATTAAATACATTAGGGACATTAGAATGTGAAGAAATATTAACCAAATAATAGATTATTTAATTAATATGTCTAAGGGATGCGAAATAGAGGAATGCGAAGGGTGAATTTAATCATATGGAAGTGTTCAAATTCAGGTGTCTACATTTTTCCCCTCTTCAAAATACTATTAGAATAACAACGTTTCAAAGAAAAATAAAATACATACGACTCGATAGAAGAGAAAAATGTTAGATGATGCCCCAGTATCGTAGGGAAGTGGATAAAAGAGAATAATGAAGAAATATGATAGGGTATGTTGCCTTGAGAGGGTAGATGGGGAAGAAAAAGGGGCTTCAGGTGACTTCTCAATATGGAGAAATAGAGGGTACCATGTGATAGAGCACGAAAAACCATGAAGAATGGATTTTGAATGAAGGAAAATAGACAAACGGGGTGTGAATGACAACCCTCAAAAGAAAACGGGAAAATGAATTAATAAAGGGTTATTAAAGGGTAAAAATTACCCAAAAATTAAAAGGCTAATTAGGTGCAAAAGTGAAAATTATAAATAGTAAATTTGAAAAATTACTATTCACCTAATTCTCATTTACACACTTGGCAACTGACTAGACGAAAGAGAGAGAGTGAAAGAGTGACAAGGATGGCTGATGGGTCAAGTGGTGACAAGGTGTTCATGGATGATGAGCTGATCTACCAAGGCGAGGAGGTGCGACAGTTCTACTACAAGTGCGCAGTACCTCGCCAGGTAGGTGTCAGATCCCTAGCTTGTGATTTGGATTTGAATTTTATGCACATTTTTAAATTTTGGGTCGGGTAGCTAGGGTACGAATTCACCATGGATGGGTGGACTTGCCCATCTAGAAGGAAAATTCTCCCATTTAGGGCGATTGGTGAAGAAATGGGAAGATGCATGCATTGTAGGGGCGAGCACACTGGGGGAGGGGTGATTGTGAAATCGCCTCTCCCTAAGAAGGGCGAACTTGCACAACATAGGGGTGGGAATGATTGGGGATAAGCGAATGCAAATTCACCAAAACTGGGAAAGGGAGAATGCAATTCGCCAAAAGGGGAAACATGTGAATGCAAATCCACCCTTTGGGGAAAAGGGTGAATGAAAATTCACCACTTAGCGAGAAAAAGACATAGGGGTGATTGTGTAATCACCTATTGGGAAAAGGGGAAAATCACCGGCTATTACATGTTTCATTATCATCAGGCTATCCTAGATCTGACACGGAGGGTGTCACCGTACGTTATAGTAGTGCCCCAGATTGAAACACCCTCATACTCAGGGGTGACACACACACAAGGATACAAATTTTTTTGGGAGACACCCCCTCGAGGTAGAGGTTTAGTGCCAAACTCCCCTAGAGGTCAGATGGAGCGAGCATAGGGTAGACAGGATAGGGATACAAGATCTAGATTTTAACAGGTACAAAGTGGATGGGAAACATACAGAGACAAAGGCTACAAATTCTTGAGCTCAAATTCTAGAGATTATTTCATTCATGGATTCTTTCATTCTTCATTCTTTATTCATTCAGGAGATGTAGTCTCTATACTTGATTAGAGCTTTGTACCTGTATGTTATTTGATGGGTTTCGATGGGCTTGATGATGGAATCGTTATGTTATTATGGATTTTGGTAGAATTTTATGATCTTTTATGATGGACTATGATGGACATGTGATGGACACTATATTTTTTGATATTTATATATGATAGGAAATGGAAATTTCTGACACTGTGTGGTTATTATGTGATGACATGGATGTTTATTATGTGCATGTGTATGATGGTCATGATTATGATGTATGCATTTAATTATGATGGTTTATGCTTATGTGTATGGGAATGTTATGGATTATATGCACTATGTCTAACATTTTGTGATGCAAGATGTGATGGATAATTCATGATTTTATGATGTATGCTATGTATATGATACTAATGGTGCATGATGTAGGTGGTGATGCAATTGTGATTTATTATGTATGCATATAAGATATGGCATGATGAGGAATGTACTATGGGTAACCATGTATATATGATGTGATATGAAAATGCAATGTGATGCAATGGATGAAAATATGTGATGTATGCATGTGTGATCATGTTATGGGTGGACATGATAAATGTAATGTAATGCAATGTATGTGGTGAAATGAAATAATATATTTAGAGCAATAAATCCAAACAACCTAAAATAATAATGCAATAAAATGATAATGGAATGAACTGAACCTAAGATGCTTAGAATAACCAATCTAGTTTAATCTAACCAACTTAAAATGGATATGAAAATGATAATGCAATGAGATTGCATGATATGAAATGAACTTAAGATGCTTAGAATAACCAATCTAGATTAATCTAAACAACTTAAAATGGACATGAAAATGATAATGCAATGAGATGAAATGATATGAAATGACCTTACGATGCTTAGAATAACCAATCTAGATTAATCTAAACAACTTAAAATGGATATGAAAACGATAATGCAATGAGATGAAATGATATGAAATGAACTTAAGATGCTTAGAATAACCAATCTAGATTAATCTAAACAACTTAAAATGGATATGAAAATGATAATGAAATGAGATGAAATGATATGAAATGAACTTAAGATGCTTAGAATAACAAATATAGATTAATCTAAATAGCTTAAAATGGATATGAAAATGATAATGCAATGAGATGAAATGAACAGTGATAGGTGTGACAATGTATCACATAGCGAGATGAATGATGATGGGTGTGGCAATACACCTGTCAAAAACCATAGGAATTTTGATAGGAAGAAAAGATGAGGGAAGAGCATTTGCACAACCAAAATCACTAACCATAGGCTAGGGAAGGAATGGATGGGGATAAATGCAATGCAATGGGATGATGAATGAAATACAATCCTAATGCCATTTTTCCATTTTAGGAGCATTGATTTTTGCTATAGCATAAGACACGATACGCTAGGGTATGAGGAACCAAGACATATTAGTGTCAAATTCATAAGACAAACACAACAAACAAGGAGGCTATCCCAACACCCCAAAAGCTGCAAGAGCTTTGGTCAGGCTAGGTATTGGGGTAACCACAAGCACAAAGGATGCCCTAGCGTAACACAAGACCATAGGGATCTTGGTGGGTACTACATGGGACAGCCAAGAAGAAAAAAATAGACAAAAGATCAAGATATGCCCCTATGTTTACCAGTCAGAGCACACCATGATATGATGGATCGTGGTGACCCTAACAAGGTATAATAGGAAGCTCAAATGATGAACAAAATGCCAAAAGCATCAAAAGATCACAATAAATTTCAAATGTCCTTTGCCACAGGATCAAAAGGGTGGATGGGATTGATGCAGTTTGATTTAGGAAGGATACATCCTATTAAGACCAAAGATGGAGGATAGATTAAATGACCGACATGACTTAGGATAATCAAAACTGATTGGACCTCAAGACATGAATGTATTTTGTTGTTAGGAACCAACTAGGTAGGACACACTTGACAACATGACAAGACAATGAGACACACCCTACAGACCTAGGGGCTCGGGGGCTAATAAAAGATTAGCCTTGTCTACATGAAAGTGTAGAGTCCTCATAGTTCGATAAAAGACCAATGACTGACCATGGATAAAAGAGGAAAGAGGACAATAGAGACCCTGATGGAGGATGAAGAATGACACATCAAGATGGAAAAATGACCCAGGGGCCTATCAAATGATTAACCTTGCCTACGTGAAGCATAGGGGAAATGTAGTTTGACAAAAGGACAAAAGATGACATGAGACCTAATGATGACTGACACAATGAAGGATCTTAGATGGGAGAAAGAGATCAACAAATGACACTGATGTATAAGCAATGAAGAGATCAAATGTAGGATAAAAGTTGAGGATTGTTGATAGCTGATTCAAATCATTCAATGCTCAACCAAAATATACCAGGCGACAGATAAGCGGATGCCGATAGGAGGGTGGAATTGATAGGATGTGCGGATAGGATATGCCAATAGGATGGAGGGATGCATAAAGTAACTAGGATGCAAGATAGATAATGATTAATCCC
The DNA here is from genome assembly GCA_007258455.2 of Sequoia sempervirens. Taxonomy (NCBI): domain Eukaryota; kingdom Viridiplantae; phylum Streptophyta; class Pinopsida; order Cupressales; family Cupressaceae; genus Sequoia; species Sequoia sempervirens. The sequence goes on along the minus strand of VDFB02098433.1, from coordinate 105,854 downwards.
TCTATGAATGGTTCCTATCGCTAGGTTTTCACAAAACATACTTATCCAAGGCACCACCAAGGGTGGTTTTCACCATAGGATGAATTATTTCTCTTTACTATTTTTGGATTTTTTGACTTTTTTGATTTTTTTTGGTATTTTTCTAAGTTTTTTACCTTTTTTGGTATTTTTTAGGATAGGATAACCCAACTGACTTAGGTATAAAAGCTCTTCAGGTGCATGATGTTGATAGGCTCCTCTAAGGGTCCCCCCTTAGGTGTAGCAAGCTAATATGCCCCAAAACCATATTTGGCAGTGACAACATAAGGACCCAAAAAAATTTCCTCAAACTTTCCTTTCTTGTCTTGATCTTGCTGGGTGCACTGATTCTCCTTAAGGACTAGATCACCAACATTGAATTGGCATGGGTAGACCTTCTTATGGTAGCTTCTCCTAAGATGATGCTAGTATGCTTGGAGATGATTGTAGGCCTTGATAAGCTTTTCATCCAAGAGTCCCAGTTGACTTAACCGTGTGACTTGAGCATCTTCATCACTGATGAGATTCTTCAGAGAGATTCAAAGTGATGGGATCTCAACCTCAATTGGCAAGATAACATTGGAACCATAAACGAGGGAGTATGGGGTTGTTCCAGTGGGTGTGCAGTATGACCAAAGGGTGGGATGGAGATGGAGGTGCCAATCTTGACTAGTATTGTTGACCACCTTTTTAAGGATTTTATAAGTGTTTTATTGGTCGCTTAAGCTTGGCCATTACCTTGAGGGTAATAGGGGTGGACCAATGATGTTGGATATGATATGTCTCACAAAGGGATTTTATGCATTGGTTTTAAATGGCTTACCATTATTAGTGATGATGGTGGAGGGAATTCCATATCTGAAAAAAATATGGAAAAGGATGAATTTAGAGATCTAAGTACCTATGATTTGGGAGAGTGGAATTTCTTCCACCCACTTCGTAAAGTATTCAGTGGCAATGATGATAAATGTATGACCATCAGATGATGGAGGGTAAATCTTGTCGATTAGGTCGAAACCCCATTGTGAAAAAGGCCATGGAGCAATGATAGGCTGTAAGTCTTGTGCAGGAGCATGGATTAAATCTACATGTTATTGGCAGTGTAGAAATTTCTTTATGAATTCAAAAGCATCATGTTCCATGATGGGCCAATAATATATTACTCTTATAATTTTCTTGGCTAAGGCCATTCCATTAGAATGAGACCCACATACACCACTATGTACCTCGCTTAATGCAAAACAAGATTCTTATTCTTTGAGACACCGAAGGAGAGTGCCATCATACCCTTGACAATAAAGTGTATCTCCTTTGATGATACCCTCGACGATAAAGTGTATCTCCTTTGATGACATAGAAGGAAGTGTGTTGGATAAATGATTTGTGTTGATTTAAGGTAAGGTTAGGGGGTAATATGTTGTCATGGAGGTAGGTATAAATGTCATGGTACTAGGATGATTCAGGACCTACGATATTGCACACCATCTCATTATTTGGGACATCATATACAAAGATTAGTAGTTGTTCAACAACTCACAATCTGTTTGATCTTTTGGCATGTCGATGAGGGAACCAATTGTAGCCATTGCATTTGCTACCTTGTTTTGGACTTTGGGAATTTTCTCAAACTGGATGAAGGTGAAATATTTCTTAAAGTCATCCACCATGTGTTTATAAGGAAAAATATTGTCATCTTTTGTTTGAAACTCATTGTTGACCTATTTGATTATCAATTGAGAACCACCAAAGACACGTAGATGGGTGATATTCCATTAGATGGTGATTCTAAGGCCAGTAATTAGAGCTTCGTACTCTATGATGTTGTTGGTGCATGGAAATGTGAGTTTGAATGAATTGGGGATAAAATCACCTTGAGGAGTGACAAATAGGACACTTGCACCAACTCCATTATGTGTATATGACCCATCAAAGTAGATCGTCCATGTATTTTTTTCTTCTGCTATAAAGAATTATTCATCAAGAAACTCTGCTACTAGGGGATATGCATCTACCAAGGGGGCGTGAACCAACTGATATTCTATTATTTGTCCCTTGATTACTTTACGGTCCATGTACTCTATGTCCAACTCACTTAGTAACATGACCCACTTGGCCATGCGGCTAGTCAAATAAGTTATGGATAACAGATAATTTATGTTGGCATATGGATTGCTTGATGGAATGTGGCTTCTAGTGTTGTCATTGATGGAAACCTAAGTCATCCTACCGGTCTGTGAACCAAGATTTATCCATATCGGCAAGATAAGTAAAGATCAATATTTTATCGACAGAGAGTATGAAGAATAGGGTATCCGGTTAGTATATAGATCTATATGTTTCATCGGATCGTCATTTTGAGTTGTGGATCTCCGAGAGAGTTTGTTAAGCATCTATACTATCTTGTTGTTAAGTTTTGAGATGTTGCATTGATCAGCGTATGAGTTAGGAGGTCCAGTTGGATGCTTTGCAATGATGTTTTTCTGTTTATTTGCTCATTGTGGCTGACCTAGTGAATGTCGCATGTCGTGGATGTATAAGAAGTAATTGATTAATTATTTCTTGTGTTGGTTATTTTGTTTTGGGCTGTAGCTATAGTTTAGATGACTTGTGTGGGTGCACATTAAATTTAATTTGTGATTTGAGCCAACCATTGAAAGATATTTCATGTTTTGTTAAAGCCGACCTGAAGCAATGAAATTTTTGTTAGCAGATATATATATGAGATTGGTAATTCATTTTTTGTGTGAGAAGCAAGTGGAAAAGTGTACAAATATGTGTGAAGAGTAGAACAGATGTGTGTGCGAATATTAGAAGGGTCATCTTTGCACAGTTTCAGTATAGTAGAGTAGACCAAAGCAGGGAAAAAATACAAAATCAGTCAAAAGGGCTAAAGATTGTTTATTGAGCTTCATTGGAATTGAATATAGGAATTTGGAGATGCTATCCTCTAAGTTCAACTTTTTGTTGTAATCACAAACATTTTGTAAGGTAGTGAGCCTTCCTTATTTTGAGTAGTGAGCTCTAGGCAGTGTGCCTGAATGGATGTGCATTCCCTTTTATTCATACTTTTAACAGAGTATAATTATGGATTAATCTCCACCGTGGTTTTTCCCCTAGCAAGGTTTCCACGTAAAAATATTGGTGTTATGGTGCTTTGATTATCTTGTTCATGTGCTTGCATCTTTATTTCTATTTAGGTACTGTAAATGGTTTAAGATCTAGATTTAAAGTTTAAATTTGTTGAACACTGATTCACCCCCCTCTCAGCGTTCCCTAAGTCCAACACTTTAGTGGCTCAAATTTTGATATTAGCTTGATGGGGTGACTAATCATGTAATGACAAAGCTTTTGTGAACTGAAGACCACTGATAGGAAAGCTTTTTCCATTGGGGAATAGTTGAGTTCATAACCCAATAGCGTTTGACTGATGTAGTAAATTGCACGTTCTTTAGAGGACTCATCATGTTGTGCTAGTAATGCCCCTAGTGCAACCAATGTAGCTGAGATATACAATAGGAGTGGTTTTCCTTGAATGGGAGGCATTAGGTGTAAGGAAAATTAGATGTGGAAAAAATTCTCCTAACATCAAAACCATAGGGAAGAATGTAGAGATACCTTTTAAAATTACAATTACAGTCCAATTAAGATGCACATGAAAGAGATAACAGAAATAGAGTATTTAGACAAACACATATGGACACCAGATATACGTGGGAAAACCCTTATGGGAGAAAAACCCACCACACTAAGAGAAGTCACTTTGTATTACAGTAACAAATAATTACATATAGAGTTCTGACTTATCTTTCTGATGCCAGATTACAACAACTTTCACAATGACCAATCTTGTATAGGAACCTTCAAGTTACAATATTTACAGAATAGAAATCACTCTGATACAATTCAAACTATTCACACAATTTTTCTTCGAACCAACCAAACCATCGAGCATCTGCAACTTCAAACTATATTCATGTCGTTCCCTGTTTGTTGAGCTTCCTCTTAGAACTGCCACAATGAACTATTTTCCAATGGTTCTCATTCGACATCTCTGATTGGTCCACACGACTCCACATAGGATGGTCTTCACATGGTCAAAAGGCTTCAATATGTGTTGGCATGTTGGTGAGACACTGACCGTGTCTCCTTGATGCCACACACAACTTAGCATCTGATATCGCCAAGAGTTTTTCATCGGCAAGAGGTTCCACCAAGCTTACAACCGTTGCATTGACTTCAACATTGCTATCAGCAAGACTTACCGCTCGCTAAGAGGTTACACCGAGACATCTTAAGTTACATCGAAGCACCGAACGGTTGGAAAGACATTCGTATTTTCACCAAGACCTCACAATGAATACTTCATGTTAATCCAAGTGCATCCACCAGTCGGCAAGAATCATCGCTTTCACCAAGACCTTATACCGAGGTCCTAAGACATACTGAGCCATTAGCATTTCCATCGGCATCCATCTGTCGCTAAGACATTCAACTATCACCAAGAGGTTTCACCGAGATCTCTTAAGTTACTCCGTATCATACTACTATCGGCAAGACTCCACTTTCGCTGAGATGTTACTCCAAATGCTCACAAGTCACACCGAGCACCAAACGACAGTTGACAAGACTTCTGTCCATCAATAAGACCTTACACCAAAACCTTTGTTCTACTTCAGGTGAATACCATTGGTGAGACACACCAACTATCGCCAAGAGTTCTTCCCGAGTGTTCAAGTCACCCCGATGTCTCCAGGATAAAGCTGTTGGCGAGACATCCATATCGGTAATACTTCTTACCAAACACCCTAGACTCTCCCCGAAGACTTCAATAGAAAACACTGTCGGCGAGACATCTATATCGTTGAGAGCTCATAGCAAACATCCAAGACTCTCCCCGCTATCTGATTGAATGGCCTGTCGGCCAGAGATCTCCACGAGCAATGAGAGGTTATAACGAATAAACTGTCACAACGATAGGCACCAAAATAAAAGCGTTCGGCGAGACTCCTGCAAGGTCACAGTGACCTATACTATTCAACAAGATTTAAGCTACTAGTTGGCCAGACACAAAAGATGTCACACCGACTTGGCCCTTTCAGAGGTTTCAGCTTGTGGGATTGAGGCACATATTTCCATTAGGATATGGATGAGGTCATGGAAGATGACAATCATTACATGTTGATAGGTTTCCTCCACATTTTTGAGACCAAAGGGCATGACATTATAGCAGAAGGTGATCCAAGGGGTAGTGAAGGAAGTTTTATGCTAATATTTAGGTGCAATTTTGATATTATTGTAATTGGAAAAGCCGTCCATAAGAGATAACATGGCATGCCCTGCTATGAGATTGATCGACATGTCAATACTTGGAAGTGGGAAATCATCCTTTGGGAAAGCTTTGTTAAGATCCCAAAAGTATGTACATATTCTAATATTCCCATTTGGTTTGGTGATAGGCACTATATTGCATATCTAGTCAAAATAATTAATAGGTCTTATGAACCCAACCTCTAACAGTTTCTCCAATTCTTTCTTGATGAGCAAGGCCACTTGGGGATGCATTTTTCTTAGCTTATGTTTAACAGGTTTGGCATCCGGATGAACATCCAAATGGTGTACAACCAATGTGGGATCTAATCCTTGCATGCATAAATAGGTGATGATTCCTTCCTTTAATAGGTTGATAATGATGGAATGCTCTTCCTCTGACAATGATTTGGCTACGCAAATGATTTTAGGGTCTTCTTCTGTTCCCAAATTAACTTCTCGAGTCTCTTTGATCAGGATGGAAGACTATTTGGACAAGTGAGCTCCAACAAGGGGAAGATGAATATCCCCATCCTCTAGTTCCTCATCAAGGTTTTCATTGTCGGATACATCCTTTATTTTGACTTTTGATGAGTTAGGATGTGCCTCAGAGGGGTTTTCACTAGATGACCCTTTTTTTTTGCTTCTCTTTAATTTTGCGGTTAGGGTGTTCATCTTCCCCCAATCCCATAAGATGCATGCAAATGTACACTGAAGGAAAAGTGTCAATAGGTGCACTACTTAGTAAGTTCCAATCAATGAGGTCAAGATGGCAAAGGGAAAGGTTGGTGGTAAAGATGGATGTGGAGTCAAATAGGGAATGGAGATCTACATCATCATAGGAGAGTATGATGGCCTCTTCTTTTGGTATGTCTTCAAGGAAATCATTATCCACATTGACATTATTTGAAGTGCTAGTTGATGGTGCAAGACCCTTTTGGTTTTTATCATAGCCTAAGCCCAAATTTCTAGGTTGCAAAGGTGTGTCAATAGGCTGCAATCTTCCCTATTATTCTACACCAAGACCTCCCCCTGATAATTGTATTTTTTAGCTAACTTGGATGCACGAGGATAAGTCTCTTGGAAATTCTCAATAAGAGGGGGTGAAGGTTCATATTCTTCCCTATATATCCACTAACTGATTTCATCGTCTACCTGATCTTGTCGTTTCTTGGGGATTGGAAATTATTAGACCCGATGTTCTTAGAGATGAGTGTTATTGTCTTCTCTTCTTCTTTTGGTGTAGATTGAGAAGGTTGGCCATAGGTACAAGGAGATGTAGGCATGGTTGCAACATTTAGAGCCATACACATCTCATATTCTCCATAGCCTTTGTCTATGATCTTGACCTTGGTGATGGTGGATTCAGATTTAGTGGATGGAATGAATGATGTGGTGGATGATGGATTAGAGGATGGATTGGAAGATGATTCTTGAGGTGCCCCCACTTCAACTTCTGGATAGTAGTGGAAGTGGGGGAAGGAAGCTTCTAAAGTGAGACAATACTCAAAGGGCTGAGGGTCTATGTTTATGGTTACTTCCATCCCATTGTATGGGAATTTCAGGCATTGATGGTAATTGGACAAAATGACTTGCATGGCATAGATCCATGGGTATCCAAGGAGAAGATTATAGGGAAGGTCCAGATCAAGGATGTGACAAGTGGTGTACTACACAATAGGGCTAACCTGAATAGGAAGACATAATTCCTTCAAAGTCTCTTTTTGCATTGTCATATTTTTGATGTGATGGTCTGATTGTTCAAGTTAGTGTGGGTATATCCTACCTATTTTATGAACTTTAGCTTATAGAGGTTGAGGGCATATCCACTATCTACTCGGACCCTTTTCACTTTATGACAGGCTACAAGGACTTTGATGTGCAAGGGGTGGTTATGGTTTGAATCAATGGATGACATATCATTTTGACTGAATCCCAATTGGTATGTGGATGAAAGATGTCCTAGTAAGGCTTGAAAATGAGTAGGATCTATATCATTAGGCACGTGGGTATCCTGAAGAGCTTTGGTGAGGATTTCTTAATGGATGAGGGAAGACTTAAGGAAATCCAAGATGGATATCTGAGTGGGAGTCTTTCCAAGATGATCAAGAATATTATATTGGGAGATCACAAGAGTTGGCTAGGAAGATGTGGAAGGTCTAGGAATTAATATATAGGTGTGATGCGTCGTAACAACACATTGCAAGTCTTTTCCTTTAACATGAATCATGGACACATGTGGCTCTACTTGGCTAATGCACATAACTATGCCATCATAGTTATAGGGTACGTTCTTATAGTTGATATTGTTTGTGCTGTTATTTTGATTGTAGCTATTGCTAGGCCCAAGATTAGTATTGGAGGTACTGGGACCTTGATTGTGCTTGGGGAAAGCATTTTGATATATCTATAGTTGGGCATTGGACGATGTTGCCTAATTAGCATCCACTATTATATCTCCTCGGTCCATGAGATCTTGGATATATGTTTTAAGTCCCTAAAACTTGTTAGTGGAATGACCTTTAATTTTGTGGAAGGTACAATACTCATTTTCCCTATACTCGGTGGGTTTTGGTTTCAACTCATCAAAAGGCTTAGTCACAGGATAAGTGACTCGATAACTCGCTTGTAGGAGCCTCTTGAAAATGGAATCCAAGGATTCTCCTAAAGGAGTGAAAGTACACTTGTTATTTCCTTGGTTATACTGGTTAGACTGTGGGGGAGGACATGGTGCACCCTGTGGCATGTATATGACGTCAGAAATAGATGGTTGATTGGAGATGTATTGTGACCTTTGTGAGGTGTTGGATACTTGGACATGCTTGGTATTAGTGACATCATCATTGACAACATTCTTATTCTTGTTGGATGTTGTGGTTGTGTTGCTGATATGTGGTTTTCATTGATGTCAACACTATTAGCATTGATGCATTGTAAGTTGTATATGTTGAGGATATTGAGAAAATTGTAAAAGGAAAAGGTGCAGGTTGATAGTGGAACAATGAAGGTCATGAAGGTTTCTTTCTTAGTATGTTGAAGATCAGATGTTGTGGACTAAAGGGTTTCTTGCTGAGTGTATCTAGTTTATCCACTGAAAGTTTTAGAGGTTTATGTGAAGTTTTGAGCAAGTTATGAAGATTTCTATTCTGACAATTTTTTTGCTACTTCAGTTAGTGTTCCTAGTTGAAGTTGGTGTGATTCTAGTAATTAAATTTTCTATAGATTCCTCTCTGTTGATTTGTGATGCTTGTGGATTCTTCTAGATCATATTCTATCTTTGTTGCACGTCCGCATTGATCGGTGTGTTCGTGGTCAGTGATTTTTCTCTTGTGTGTTCGAGTTTTTATCTTCTTGGTCGACATGGTGGTTGTAACATGTTGTGGATCCTTGGAGGTTAAAATTTGAATGTTTGGTGTGCTCAAGGAGATTGTTTTAAGTCTTCATTAAATTGTGGCTGATGGTGTTTGATTTGCATTGGAAATTTACTTGTAAATTTGGGCCGACATTGTGTATATGTTTTATTTTTCATATTCTATTTTGGCCAACGAAGTTGTTTGTACAAACCCATGTTGCAGATATATAAGAACAATTGTTTGTGCGAAGAAAAAGTGTGTGTGAGAGTAGAGGAAGAGAAAATGTGCGAATAGTGATCTAATCATTTGATTACAGAGAAAAGTGTGAAGAAGTTTGAGCTAAGTGTGAAGGAGTGTTTTGGTACTTAACCAAAACTGTAATCAGGATTTTGTAGAAGCTATTTTCTCAGTTCATACCCTGTGGATCTAATCAGAATTTCTATAAGACAATGTGCCTTCTTTGGGCAGTGAGCCCTCTTGTATTTGAGTAGTGAGCTCTTGGTAGTGTGCTTGAATGCATGTGCATTCCCATTATTCTTCTTTATACTTTTAACAGAGTATAATATTGTGGACTGACATCCACTATGGTTTTTCCCTAACAAGGTTTCCACGTAAAAAATCTTGGTGTTCTCTATGTTTCTAATGTGCTAATGGTTTATGGCTTATTGTTCATTCATCATATCTGAGATTAAGTTAAGTTTAAAAAGTTTAAATATTATGTGACAACTGATTCACACCCCACCTCTCAGTTGTTAGTCCTTGTTTTGCCAACAATTGGTATCAGAGCAGGTTCCTCTGAAGAAGTTTAAAAGCTTGAGGTGATTCGAGATGGCATCATACAAGAAGGACAATCATAGATTCGATGGAACAAATTACCCTCTATGGAAAGCAAGAATGGAATGTTATTTGAGGTGTATTGGTGAACCCTTCTGGAAGATTACAAAGAACAAATATGTTATTCCTCAGAATGGTCCTTCCACTCCTGATGAGGTTAAAGAGGCTGAGACTAATATCAGGGCTATTGAAGCTTTGCTGAGTGCTCTGACAGATTCAAAAATGACAAATGTGATGGATCTAAAGACAACTCATGAGATTTGGAAGAAGCTAGAGACTTTGTATGAAGGAGAGACACTTGTGAAGGTTGCTAAGCTAACAAGTTTGAAAGGCAAGTACAAAATATTTGAAGATGGGTGAAGATGAAAATATTTCTTCTTTTATGCAAAAAGTAAATGAACTTGTGATGGGTATTAAATGTGCTGGTGGTACCTTGGATGAACACAAAATTGTAGCTAAAGTGCTCAGATCATTGCCTCCCTCTTACAAATCAAAGGCTCATGCTATTGAAGAGCTCATAACAGTGACAAATGTGACAAGACATATGCTGATTAGTAAACTTGCTGCTTTTGAGTTGAGTGAATTTGGTTATTCTACCCCTAAGACTGAATCTGCATTTAAGGCTTTTGTATCTAGAAGAAACATGCAAAGATATGATCTGGGAGAAAGTTCTAGAAAGACATTCAAGTATGAGGAAGAGATGAAACAACTTGAAGAAGAAGAAAGAGAGGTAGAAGATCTAGAAGCACTAATTGTGAAGAAAGAAGGCAGAGGACAAGGTAAGTGTAAAGGAAAGTTGCCTATTAAATGTTTCTCTTGTAGAAAAATAGGTCATTTTTCTTCAAGGTGTCCTGAAAGAGTTCCTAGGTCCAAGCCTTACAAACCTAGATTTCAAAAGAAATGCTATTATGGTGAAGAAGGTGTGACTGATGAAGAATCTGATAAAGAAAATGGAAATGAAGATGAATGGGCTTTCATTGCTATAAAGGAAAATAGTTTGGTGGCTACTGAATCTGCTAATGTTGAGAAAGCTCTTTCAACCTGAATTGAAGAAAATGATGAGTGGGTTATTGACAGTGGATGCTCACATCATATGACTGGTGACAAAAGCAAATTTGTAAATCTAAAGAAATATGATGGTGGGGTTGTAAGATTCAGAGATAACAATGTTGGTGTGATTCGTGGTAGAGGATCTATTTGTCTTGGTGGTAAACATAACACTGATGATGTCCTTTATGTTGAAGGCTTGAAGCATAACTTGTTGAGTGTTGGACAGATGGTGGACAAGGGTTACAATATTCAGTTCAAAAATGGAAGATGCAGGATACTTGGAAGTTCTAGAAATGAAATTGCTTCAGGTACAAAGACAAAAGGTAATATTTTTCACCTGAGTACTGATGTATGTTGTTTGATTGCTCAAGTGGATGAAAGCTGGTTATGGCATAGGAGGTTGTGTCATGTGAATTTTGATAACATTGTCAAGGTAATCTCCACTCAAGCAGTAAGAGATCTACCTAAGCTAGTAAAGCCTACTAACACAATATGCAAGGAATGTCAGATGGCAAAATAGACTAGAGTTTCTTTTTAGAGTAAACATCATACTAATGGAATATTGGAGCTGGTGCATACTGATCTGTGCGGTCCCTCCAAAATCAGAAGTCTACAAGGAGAAAGGTACTTTATGTTGCTTATTGATAATTACTCTAGGATGATATGGGTTGCTTTCTTAAGATAAAAATGTGAAGCATTAGAGAAGTTCAAAATTTTCAAAGCTATGGTAGAGAATGAGATAGGTCTGAACATCAAATGTCTAAGGTCAGACATAGGTGGTGAGTTCACTTCCTGGGAGTTCAATTCTTTCTGTGAAGAGCATGGAATCAGAAGATAGTTATCTGGTCCCCAAACTTCTCAACAAAATGGAGTTGTAGAGAGAAAGAACAAAACAATTCTGAATGCTACTAGAACAATGATGTTGGAAGGAAATGTGCCTCACGTATATTGGAGAGAAGCTGTAAACACTACTGTGTACACTCTAAACCAGGTTATAAGCCTCATTTTGAGTTATGGTTTGGTTATAAGCCTATTGTTAAATATTTCAAGATCTTTGGAAGCAAGTGTTATATTAAGATATATGAGGACATAGGAAAGTTTGATGCAAGGAGTGATGAAGGAATCTTTCTAGATTACTCTACTAAAAGCAAGGCTTACCAATTCTATAATAGAAGATTGAGGAAAATGGTTGAAAATGCAAATGTTAGAGTTGATGAGGACTATGCTAGATCATCTAGATGCTGTGGATATAATTCAGATGACCAGCAAGATAGTATAAACAAAGGGAAGAATGATCAAACACAAAATAAAGCTAAAATTGTTCCAGTGAATCAAGAAATTTAGGAAGGAGAGACAAGTGGAAGTGCAAAAGCAAGAACATAAGAACGAGAAGTGTGAGAGAATCTTAAAATTTTGAGGTATGTAAAGCTAAATCATTCTGAAGATCAAATTATAGGAGATAAGAATAAAGGTGTGTAGACTAGAAGAAGGATTGTAGAAGAGTATTGTCTGATTTCCAAGGCTGAGCCTAACAATGTCAATGAAGCTTGTAATGATGAACACTGGATGGAAGCTATGAAGGAAGAATTGATCTAGATTAAAAAAAATGATACATGGATTCTTGTTCCCAAACCTAAAGACAAAAATGTGATTGGTACTAAGTGGGTCTTTCAGAAAAAGCTGAATGAACAAGGTGAAGTGGTCCGAAATAAAGCAAGACTATTATGTCAAGGGTATTCACAAATGGAAGGCATTGATTTTGAAGAAACCTTTGCCCCTGTTGCCACAATTGAAGCTATAAGATTATTTCTTGCTTATACCGCATATAAGAACTATAAAGTCTATCAAATGGATGTGACGTTAACATTTCTAAATGGTGAGTTAGAAGAAGAGGTATATGTTGAACAACTAGATGGATTTCAATTGAATGATAAGAAAGACATGGTTTTCCAATTGAAGAAAGCTCTGTATGGACTCAAGCAAGCCCCCAGAGCCTAGTATGCTAGACTAGATAAATACTTATGAAAGCTTGGATTCAATAAAGGTATTGCTGATAGTAACTTGTATTTTAAGTTGGATCATGATAAAGAATTGATTATTGAAGTCTTTGTTGATGACATTATTTTTGGAGGAGATGATGATCTATTTATGAAGTTTTCCGATGAAATGAAAAGTGAATTTGAAATGAGTATGATTGGAGAGATGAAGTTCTTTCTGGGATTGCAAGTCACTCAATTGGAAAATGGGATTTTCATATATCTTAGTCCAAATATGTGAGAGAGTTATTGAAGAAGTTTGGCATGGAAGACTCAAAGTCTGATGATTCTCCTAATGCAAATAAAAAAAGATACAGGTAAATGATTGGCGAATTTCTCTACTTAACTCAGACTGAAACAAACATCATGAATGCTATGTGTATGGTTGATAGATTTCAAGCCGACCCAAAAGAATCTTATGTGACTGCTGTAAAGAGAATTTTCAGATATCTGAAAGGAATATTTGATTTTGGGCTTTGGTATCTTAAAGATGATGATCTTATCTTAAGTACCTATATTGATGCAAACTGGGAAGGAGATGTAGATGATAGGAAAAACACTAGTGGTGGTGCCTTCTTCCTATGGAAAAAGTTGGTGCCTTGGTTGAGCAAAAAGCATAATTCCATTTCCCTATCTATTGTTGAGGTAGAGTATATTGCTGCTCCAAATAATTGTACTCAAGTGTTGTGGATGAAATAGATGCTGAAAAATATTAGAGTTGTATATGATGAGCCTACTGCCATATGCTATGACAACTCAAGTGCAATAAACATATCGAAGAATACGGTGCTACACTCTTAGACCAAGCATATATCAATCAAGTTTCACTTCCTGAGGGAGAAAGTAAGTGAGAAAGAAGTCAAAATTGAGTATGTGCCTACCAAAGAATAGATTGCAGACATTTTAACCAAGCCGTTGCCAAAAGATACCTTTGAGTATCTCAGAGGGATTCTAGGGGTGATTACCCTTCCTGATATAAACTAGAGATGCATTGGTTTGCATCAATCCGTGCACTTCATGATCATATTCTGATCTGGATTGATGTTGTGGTGCCTGCTACTCAGGGGGAGTAGTTAGATGTGTAGATATGTGGTTCAGAGCTTGTATAGAAGAGATCTTTGACATTAATGTCAAAGGGGGAGAAGTGCAATGTGAAAAATCTTTCTGGAAGAGAAGAGTTGAGGAGAAGAGTTAGAACCTAAGGAAGAGTAAGTGTTGTTGTGTTGATGGTATTTTTCATATCATGTGTTGCCATCAATGCCAAAGGGGGAGATTGTTGGATGTTGTGGTTGTTTTGCTGATATGTGGTTGTCATTGATGTTAACACTATTAGCACTGATGCATTGTAAGCTGTATATGTAGAAAATTGTTAAAGGAAGAGATGCAGGTTGATAATGGAAAAATGAAGGCCATGAAGGTTTATTTCTTAGTACGTTGATGATCAGCTATTGTGGACTAAAGGGTTTCTTTATGAATGTATCTAGTTTATCCACCAAAAGTTTTAGAGGTCCGCATGAAGTTTTGAGCAAGTTATGAAGATTTGTATTCTGACAGTTTTTCTGTTACTTAAGTTAGTGTTCCTAGTTGAAGTTGGTGTGATTCTAGTAATTACAGTTGTTTTGGATGCCTCTCTATTGATTCGTGATGTTTGTGGATGCTTCTAGATCATATTCTATCTTTGTTGTATGTCCGCGTTGATTGGTGTGTTCGTGGTCAGTGATTTTTCTCTTGTGTTTAGGTTTTTATGTTTTTGGCGGACATGGTGGTCATAATGTGTTGTGGATCCTTGGAGGTTAAAATTTGAATGTTTTGGCATGATCGAGTAGGTTTTTTTAAGTCTTCATTACATTGTAGCCAACGATGTTTGATTCACATTGGAAATTTACTTATAAATTTGGGCTGACATTGTGTATATGTTTTATATTTCATATTCTATTTTGGCTGACAAAGTTGTTTGTGCAAACCCATGTTGCAGATATATAAGAATGGTTGCTTGTGCGAAGAAAAAGTGTGTGAGAGAAAAGGAAGAGAAAATGTGTGAATAGTGATCTAATCATTTTATTGCAAAGAAAAGTGTGAAGAAGTTTGAGCAAAGTGTGAAGGAGTGTTTCTGTGATTAACTGGAACTATAATCAGGCTTTTGTAGAAGCTATTTTCTCAGTTCATACCCTACAGATCTAATCTAAATTTTTGTAAGACAGTGTGTCTTCTTTGGGTAGTGAGCCCTTTTGTATTTGAGTAGTGAGCTCTAGGTAGTGTGCCTGAATGCATGTGCATTCCCATTATTCTTCTTTATACTTTTAACAGGGTATAATATTGTGGACTGACATCCATCGTGGTTTTTCCCCTAACAGGGTTTCCACGTAAAAAATCTTGGTGTTCTCTATGTTTCTGATGTGCTAATGGTTTATGGTTTATTGTTCATTCATCAGATCTAAGATTAAGTTAATTTAAGTTTGAAAAGTTTAAATATTATGTGACAACTGATTCACCCCCCCTCTCAGTTGTCTATCCTTGTTTTGCTAACAATTCTTATTCCAGTAGCGGGACTTATCTCCAAATGACTTATCCTTGTCTGGGTTATAGATTTTGATTTGTCTCTTAGCAATGAGGGCCCTCTTAATGATAGTTCCTTTTTCTATGACCTCTGAAAAGGTTGTGACACAATGAAGATTAAGATTATGTGCCATATCAAGATGAGAATTTGTGATGAAAAATGGTCACCATGTCTTTCTCAGTGAGAGGGGATTTTAGATGACTAGCCAGGGCATGCCACCTTTGTAGGTAGCTTGCAAAGGTTTCTCCCTCACGTTTTTCTTTTAGAAGATCTAGAGTGTCGATGTCCTTCTCCAAGTTGAAGGAGAAGTGTAACAATTTTTTTTGACAAATCTATGAAAGAAGAGATGGACCCCTTTGGAAGAATAGTCTAGAGCTATCCCCGTTAGACACCTAGGGAATAAATGTAGGAGATAGTTATCATTGTGCAAGAATTCTTGGAAATGTGTGTAAAATTCTTGCAGGTGGTTTCTTGGGTCACTCTTTCCTTTGTATTTATCAAATTTTGGCATTTCAAAGTGCTTAGGAAAGGGGACAAGTGAGATGAAGGGATCAAATGGATAGAGACAAATTTATTCAAATTTGAAAGAATTTTTGGATGTCCTTTCTTACCAGTCCTTTAGGGTGGATTTTGTTTCTTCACACTCCGTATTGACAGTTGTGGATGATGAAGGGTTTATTGGATTAGATTGATTGTAAGGAGCATATTGCTGATATGATGAGGATGGGGTCACGATGGTTTGATCATACGATGGTGGAGGAAAATATGAAGGGGTTTGCTGATATTGATTTGGATATGTGGATTGGGGATTGGCATAAGATTGTTGATAGGATGGCGGGGGTTGGTAATATGAAGAGGAGGCACTGTACTAATATGATGGTTGGGCTTAGAAATATGAGGAGGAGGCACCCTACTGATATGATGGCTGCTATTGTAAGAAATACAGATTGGATTGGTAATGATAGGCAGTCTACTGTTGGGAAGCAAACAAAGGCTGTTGTGGATTAGACTGCTAATAGTAGGGATTTTGTGTTGATTGCTGGGGATTTGTGTAAGACAGCTACTGTTGGGATTGTTCGAGATTGTGATAAGGATAATTGGGATTAGGATTAGATGTAGTGGGTTGCACATAATAAGTGCTTTGTGGGTGGTATAGGTACTGGGTAACAGGGTTGCTTGGTGTTTGTTGGAAGGATTGTTGCGATTGCGTTGGGATTTAGGAATGTTGAGGGGGTTGTTGATAGGATGGTGGCTATTGATAAGAAGGTTGAGATGGGATTTTGGGTTGCTGAGGGACTTGTAGTTGGTGCGGAGGTAACTGATAGGATGGTGTTGGCTGGTGAGGAGGGACCTACAATTGGTGTCGGGGTTGTGACGAAATACCTTGTGGTGTAGAGGTTGTTGTTGATGTTGTGAAGTAACTTGTGCATGATGTGGGGGTTGTGAAGGAATTGAGGTATGCTGTGGAGGTTAATATGGGGGTTGTTGTGGTGGTTGTTGATGAGGTGGTTGGGATGGTGGTTCCTATTGCGGGTTACCCTGAGGTTGATGTAAGGATGGGATATTACCTTGAGGTGGTTGTTGAGATGTGAATGGAGGTGGTGGTAAGTTTGATGCGAGTGTGGACCCAAGAGGTAGAGGTGGAATGATGAAATGATTTCCCCTGGTATTCCCTGGTAGTTGACCCAATTGATTTGGTGGAAGAGCTGGTGTAGATGGTATGGGGATTGAAGCTTGCAGGATGTTTTTGCTTGGTCGATTGGGAAGACCTTGTGGCATACCAAGACCAAGAGGATTGTTAGGATTGGGGCCTTGAGGAATGTTTGGATCAGGTGCACCCATAACCAAAATTGGAATATGAGGGGGTGGTATAGGGGGTGTTACTTGATAAAGAACAATATTTCCAAATCTTGGTTGGTACCAACCCTCTTGTGGTGGACCTTGGGGAATGTATGAATTGCCTGGATCGTTCTAAAATTTTTGAGGATCTTACAGCACCAAGGGTGCAGGAGGTGTAATGTTGACATATTTCGATAAGTCAAACCCCGATGGTGGCTTGATACCTTTCAGGAGCAATGTGACGAGGATTTTATCCCCATTCTCATTAAGGAGATGACCCATCATTTGGACATTAGTGGAATTATTGAGGTATTCGCTGATTATGACCTCAGGTTGGTTGACCATGATTTCGTCGAGAGAGGATGAATTGTGAACCTTAGTATTAGATTGAGATGAGCCACCATTGGAGGGTTGATCCTGAGGAATGTGAAGCTTAGGACCTTGGGACTGTTGTTCTACCATGGGTTTCTTTGCTTGTGATCAGGTAATGGGCATGGAAATGAAAAACTACCAGGTGACTAAGATGACACTAAGCCCTAAGATGCACTTAAATGAAGGCCTAAATGATGACTAGAGGATTGATTGGATTAAATGATTGATTGATTGATTCATTGTATATGATAGGATATGATGATTTGGATAAGCGATTGGGTTGGATTTAACTAAGTTGATTGGTTGGATTGGATGATGAGATTGACTCTAAATCCTGTTTAGGGGTTTAGCTAGATGACGTATGGTGATGATGACTAGATTGGATTACAAAATGGATGATTACGACATCGAATCTACCTCAAGATGGAAGTAGATTGATTGGGCTGAGAGTGATTACTAACTTAGGATAGATAACAGTTCTAAGTAAGTGTGAAGGATGGCGATTAGGATTAGACACCTAAGCCAACTTGGATAAAAACCCCTAAAATGAAGCCTAGGAGATTGGGATTGATGAACCAATGATAGATATGCAATCTAGGGATGTTCTAAGATGCACCTATATGATTTGATTGATAGATTGATGACTTTTGGAAAATGCAGATGAACTAAAATGAAAAGTACGGGCAGATGGATGTTGATAATTTTTTTGATCGTGGAAACAAACTTGAAAAAGAATAGTCTTTTAGTGGCCCAAAGGATTAAATCTCAGGATTTTTGTATGGGAAGCACATATGCCTCTGTGTTTGACAAGGTCACCCCTCCAGGAGATGGGAATGCCTATCTAAAGGTCAACAGATTCACCTTTGTGTATAGCAACTTCACCTATCTAATTAACAATATCGACTTTCTAAGATACAGGATCACCTAAAATTTAGGACGCTCAAAAGGAACAGGTAGACTTAGGAAATAAAATCGCCTATCTAGGGATCAGGATCACTTATCTAAGACACAAGATTACCTAAATCTTTGGATGGTCAAAAGAAATAGGTAGACATGGGAGACAAAATCGCCTATCTAAGGATTAGGATTTCCCCTATCTTGAGATGTATGGACACTAGAAAAATTGCCTATTGAGGTGACAAGTCTGCCTATTTCCTTAGATACAAACTGGGGATGAAAACACTTATGATAGGATTGCCTATAGGACAAGCAAGATCACCTATGTCTTAAACTGTGCGGACAAGGATGGTACAGACGAACGTGGGATCGCCCTTGTGGACAACAAGTTCGCCTATTCTAGTGGATGTATGGATGAGGATGAATCATACGAGATACAAAATCACCCTTGTGGACAACAGGTTCACCCAAGAAGATGACAAGATCGCTTATTCTAAGGGAATAAGCATAATTGAAAGGTATGGAATGGACATAGACTTGCCTAAAAGGATGGTAGGATCGCCTATTTAGGGAACAAGCATATGCAGGGTCACGTAACTAAGGGAACCATAATAAAATTTTCCCCTGACAAGGATGAACTCACCTAAAGGATGACCTGGACCAGAATTGAGACATGAAATTGCCCCTTTCAGGGCATGATCACCTATCCACAATGCAAGTCTGACCCTATGTGAAGCAAAATCGACACTGAGGGCAGGGGAAGACTACAACAAAGGACAAAAACATGACAAACAAAAAGTAGAATGGCTTGACTGACTAGGATTGATGAAAAGCACTAGTATCACACAAATAAGACACCCCAGGCAACACAATCCTAGATATAGTGATAAGTGTTTACAGACTTGATGTAGGCCCACCACCTTGAGGGGACACCCCAAGGTTAATACTCCCTGATACCAGGGTGGTCTCTAGATCACCCTTTCTGGAAAAGGCAGATAGATAGCGATTTAGTGGTATAGGGTCATCAATAGACACAACAGGCTCATCTTCACACTCTATCTTAGAGACTACCATAGTCCACCACAAGGATTTCTATCTCAAACCAAAGGAGTATGTGGTGAGTAACTTTGGGGTATAGTGCACATCCCCTGCACTACACCAAACCATGGCTAAAACACAGGTCTCTATCTAGGATAAAATGACTATCTTGTGTGTCCTTGATATACGCTAGGTATGTGAGACACAACTATGAACACTAGCCTATCACAAGCATGGATCAGGAGCCCTGACGAGGTACTGGAAAATTGGACCAACCCTCCACATCTTATCTAGGTATCACCCTAGCTTCGATGCTTTGTTAGACATGACGTGACTGGATTGGGGTACAACTTTAGTTCTCCCCCCTTTATATACCCTTCTGGTGACATGTGGTTGAAATTGTCCCTCGAGTGATGAAATCCCAGGCAGGTCCCGCTAAAGGAATGAAATAATAGATGCTTCGGCTGCTCCCTAGGCTCGCACGTAGAGCAAGGGGAGAGCTTAGAAACACTAGCACTTCTTGGGTGGAATGGACTGGATTGGAACAAATTGAGATTTCTTGTCACCTAGGATCACCGAAAGGTACAAGGGGAGTGAATATGTCAACAATTCACTCCCAAACACATCAAACAAGTTAATTGACCCTTTAATTAACTCTACATGTGCCTAAATTAGTGAGAAAAAATAATAGATAGAGCTAACTAAAGGCTTCAACCGCTTGTCCTGCAACACACGTGTTAGTAGTTTTGACCTCCAATTTGGGACAAATATGGGGGAAGAACTACAAAAAATGTTAGTTAAAATGCCACAAATCACCGACAAACAAGTTAGTTGGTCAGTACCCAAAATTGAAATCAAATTGTAGCTCAAATTGAAAAATTAAAGGTTCTGGATTATTACCAATTCACCTTTGTGTGAGATGAATTTGCCCTTGTTTGTGAGGCAGGATCGTTTGTTTAAGGGATGGGAAAAGTCACAGTCGCCTGTCAAGTGGAGGGGTGTATATGTTTACACCTCTATAACTCTTTCAAGTTTTCCTTTGTACTCAACAATCTCACCCGTTCTGGTAGCTCTCCACGTATTTGCCTCTGTGTTTGGTGATATGGATTATCAATTGCAAGTCCACCCCTTTTTTGGAAGGGTAGAAGTGAGATCGCCCGTCTTCAAAGTGGTTTCACCTTTGTATCAAGAAAACTCACATGTCAGGGGTGGATTCACCCTTGTGTGTGAAGTTTGAACCTACAAAATTTAAAACAACACACAAATGTAAAATTTACTTATGACGTTGGTCCCACCGGGTGTGCTAGAAATGTGTGCAAGTGTGAATTCCTACTCTAAGATGCAAAAACTAAACTAATGCAACAAAGAAAAAAACAAAAAATAAACACTCGAATTAGGCCTAGTTGAATCTAAACAAAAACATAAGAAATTGAAACCTTTCACCTTGTTTAGATTGATGGTCTTGGTTGGCCCTTTGATTGCTTGATATGTGTGCTCCTTGGTGGAAAAATAGCTCAAAATGATGCTCAAAATGATCATGGAGAGATGAGGATTCTAATGATGCAAATGGGTATATGGATAGATACAATAAGGAAGCTCAAATGCTGCAACAATGGTGGATGGAAGGCTTGGATGCTTGAAAATTGCTAAGTGTAGATGAGTGCTTGAATGCTAGAATGGATAGATACACATGGGGACATTTCCACCATTTTTAGGGGACGTGCCTCTAAAGGAATGAAGGGTCAAGATTGATCCATGATGGCAAAGATCAAGGGCCAGGGTGAGTTGAGAACTCACAAGCCCTCACATCTTGACATGTGGCAGATGATGTGGAAAAGAGGGGTTGATGTGGAGGTGATATGGAGGTACTAGGTTGTACCTTGGAAGGGAAAATATCTCCTCATAAAGGATATCCTTGTTCACATGTGCTTGAGAGGACATGTGAGGAATTAAAAATTCCTCAAAAATTCTCATGGGGACGAAAGAAGGAATTTAAAATTCCTTAAAATGCATTGGGTAAATAAATGTGAATTAAAAATTCACATGGGGAAGGGGGTTCCTTCTCCAAACTGAGAAATCATTTAATGTGGTTGACTTAGTACATATGCCATGAATGACATGGATATTAGTTTGGGTTAATCAGGTGATTAAGGCTGTGCAAATGCATGATTAGAAAAATTAATGATAGATTAGAGGCAAGTGGGGGATTTTGGAGGATGTGACCCTAATGATGATTAGGAGTGTGCACATCCTAATCAAAAATTAATTAGATTAATCTGGATTAAAGAGAATTATCGAGGATGTGACATGAGGAGAGAGAAGTAAATGAATTAAAAATTAATTTAATTCATTTGGGCCAAAGTGACTAAATTAAGTAAATTAGGGTATTTATTTAATTAGAGATGAAAGGGGTAAGGTATTTAATTTATTTATTAAATACCTTAGGGACATTAAACTGTGAAGAAATATTAACCAAATAATAGATTATTTAATTAATATGTCTAAGGGATGCGAAATGGAGGAATGCGAAGGGTGAATTTGACCATATGGAAGTGGTCAAATTCAGGTGTCTACACCTTCTTTGTGGAGATTGTTTCCACCTACTTTGTGAAATAATCAGTTGCAACAAGGATCCATGAATTCCCCCAACTATATTTTTCTAATATCTCACCAGTGAAGTCTATATCCCATTGTTGGGAAGGGGCTTGAATTGAAATAGGCTTGAGTGGTAATCTCCCTAAAAAATTTAGCTTCCCTGCAAATCTATGGAAAGCAACACAAGTCTTAACAAACTTATGGGCATCTATAAAAACTATACGCCACCAAAATCTCACCCTCAAAATCTTGTGAGTAGTTAATTTAGCCATGTAATGGACACCACACACTCCATTGTGCATTTGTTGCAAAAGTTCTAATGCCTGCTTGACATCAACACACTTGAGAAATACACTGTTTGGGCTTCTCCACCAAAGTTCATTTTCAATTATAACATACTTAATGGAATGTAACTTTAAATTAATTTTCTCATTATCAACCATATCCTTAGGGCATTGCATAATTTTTAAATACTGAACAATTCTTCTATACCAACCACAAGTTTGCATGTCGCAGATAGGTGCAACATCAACACATTCAACTTGATTTATCTGGTTTACCTCCAAGTTGGTCTCAACCATTAACTTAGCTAAACCTTTTCCTCTCACCAAATTAGTGATTTGAACATCAATGTTGAACTCTTGGATCCTATTGATCCACTGACACCTTCTGCTTGTAGTCTCTTGTTGAGTGAAGATGTCCTTCACTGCAACACTTGGCACAAATGCTATGACTGTAGCTCCCATTAAGGAAGTTATGAAATTCTTTACAACTTTGACTAAAGCATATGCTTGCTTCTCAGTCATGTCATACTTTAGTTCTTTGGCCTACAAAGACTTACTAAAGAATGCAATGGGTTGTTCAAAGCCCTCATCATTTTTTTGCAACAACACAACAACAATAGTATGGAAAGAAGCAAAGGAAAAAACATGCATAGGCTTGGAAAAATCTAGAGATATTAGGACCGAAGCCTCCTTGATAGCTTCCTTTATGCTCTTGAATGCCTGACTAGGCTCCTCACTCCAAACCACCTTCTCTCCGTTCTTTAACATCTTAGAGATAGGTCTTGTAATCTCAACAAAATTAGTGACAAAACTTCTCAAGAAATTGATTTGACCAAAAAATAACTGGATACCTTTAGCATCTTTTGGTTGTGAAATCTTGTCTATGGTAGCTACTCTTTTAGGATGAATCCTTATCACATCCTTAGATATAATATGCCCCAGTAGCTTACCTTCTTTTACTCCAAATACACATTTTTCAGGATTCAATGAAATCCCATATTCAAGTGCTTTCTTAAATACTTTCTCCAGGTGTATACAATGATATTCATTTTTGCTATATGCGGTCAAATCATCCTAATATACAACTAAGAATATGTCTATGAAATCAAAAAATTCCACATCCATGGCTCTCTGGAAAGTAGCCTAGGCATTTTTCAATATGAATGGAATTCTAACATAGACATAAGTGCCCCATGGTGATCTAGGAGGATCTAGAAGACCTAAAAAATTCAGTCTCCAAATCTGGTAGAACCATCGCCATGTCGAAGTGCTTAGAAAACTGGACCCAATGCAACTTGAATAGGTGGACAAGGAGCTCGTATGCCAAATTTTTGGTTAGTAAAAGTTGGGGTCAAACCAGGTACAGAGGCCAATCAGAATAGAAAAAAAATTGATAGTTCCAAAAATGGTCAAAGGTGGCATCACGTCGAAGAGCTCGTTTCCACGATTCCAACACTGCTCATTTCATTAAAAATGGAGCTTGTACGATGAAGATATGGCCAATCAAAGTTGAAGGTTGACTAGATGCTGATGTGGTAGTTGACTGGATGCTGACGTGGAAAGTGCAGGTGATGTGGAAAAATGTGGATCCCCCTCACTAAATTCACGTACCACCACTACACCATGTTGTATTTTTGAGAAATAAAGTGGAGGTTTATTTCACAAAATCCATTTTATGGGTTCCAAGCGGATTTTGTCGGATCCCAAGTGGATTTTGTGGGATTTAAGGCAATAGATTAAAACCAAATCTCCTAAAAATTTAAAAATTAAACCCTTTAAAAGAATAATGAATAAGCCCGAATCTCCCATGTTTAAAGAATTTGACCCCCAAATAAAAGTAGAAAATCCAAAATTAAAATACTAACCCCTATAAATAAGGGCCTAATCCTTTAGAATATTGAAGCCCGTTTACATAATATAATTGAAGGGATTAAAATAATCTTGAAGATTATTTAAAATGGATTTTAAATATTATTTTTGTAAAGCTCATAAAAATAAGAGCTATTATTTAGTAACGAGAAATTTGTAAAGTTTTTTTTGCAAAAGGATATTGTAAGCCCGAAATTATAAGGGCCATGAATTAAAGGAGAATGCGAAAGAGTCTTGGGTGTTGAGAGAGATTGTGAAGAAACTGTAATGTAGGTCTAAAGCTTGGATGGTGTACATAAATAGTTAAAGCTTGCCATCATTAATAAAGCGGTTCCTCATTGAGAAGCAAAACCGAAGACGTAGCTCATGTTGAGTGAACTCCCTTATCAAGCTCGTGATCTCTCTTCTTCTCTTTTGTCTTATAATTTTCTGTTATTCTATCTAGTTCTTCTTTAATTCCTTATTTGAGATATTAATTATTACATTTACGTAATTAGTGAAAGTCATTAAATTGTGTTAACGATTAAGTGAGCTCAAATTTTGTAACTTCAATGGTTGAAAATATGTAACTACACAATTCTGTTTGTGATCAGGATAAAATCTGTAATTAGGAATTAAGTGTAAGCTATTTTGCAAACCTTTAATTACAAATCACATGGAGTTGTGAAGGTTATTTTGTACTACTCAGATTCTTTAAACACTACTTGATAATAACTTGAGAATTCATCCATCATAGATAACAACTCACAACCAATTACCTTTTGTAACATGGCTTCCATGTTTGGAAAAGAGTAATTATCCTTCAATGATGACACATTCAAGTTTCTAAAATCAACACAAATTCTAATGTAACCATTTTTATTTCTAACCGGAACAAGATTTGAAACCCAAGTAGAATGCCTAATAGGATTAATGATCCCAACATCTCTCAACTTTATAAGTTCTTCCTACATCTTAGGATGCAATGTGGGATTAATTGGTATCTGCTTTTGCCTAAAGGGCTTAGCATCTGGTTTCAAAGGTATTTCATATTGAAATAAATCTTCCCTATATACCTTTAGGTCACCATAAGACCATGCAAACACATGTATATACTTGTTTAATAGAGAAATCAACATTGTCCTAACTTAAGGATTCATCTTCTTTCCAATATACACCTTCTTTAGAGCATTCTCTATTCCAAGATTGATTTCTTCTAAGTCCTCCTTATGAGTGGATGCTTGATTGGTGTTGCTTCTATCAGGGCCATCAAACATCCTTTCCAATGCTACCAGTCCTTTGGGAATCTTATTAGTCTTCAATTGGATAATCTCATTCCCAAATATGGTCTCCTTACCATCCAGTTCTTCCATAAAGGCTGCAAAATCAATTTCTTGACCCTCATATTCATCTATGCACTGCAAGAACCTCAAGATGTCATCATCATAATTAAAATATTGCCAATTCTTGATGTTGTCAGGAACTGAAGGCCTAATTTTCACTTCAAATTTTGAAATGCCAGCAAATGTAATATCATTTGGTAGGAGAGCAATGTTAGCAAGTAAATTTTCCACTCTATTGTTGCCCCTGTCAAACCAATCAATGCTAGATGCATCACACTGTTCAATTGAATCCCATAAAACATTTCTATACTGTCTTAATCTAGTATTCTTTGATGCATATTTTCCTCTCACCTGAGAAACTACAAGTTCTAAATCTCCAATGACTCTTAACTTCTTAATACCATGTTTCTCAGCCAATCTCAACCCCAGTAACAAGGATTCATACTTAGCTACATTTTTTGTGCAAGAAAAAAATAACTGAAATGAAAATTTGAAGGTCTTTCCATTGGGAGAAATGAGTATGACCCCTGCACCAGCTCCTTCCTTTGAACAAGCTCCATCAAAGTGCATTTTCTAGAGGTCATCATTATTTGCTTGTTGCATTACTTCCTTTTCTAGGGGTGCAGGTTGTTTTTCTTCCTCTTCTTGTAACTTTTCAAATCTAAAGTTGTCCATACCAGTGTCTACAAAATGAATTCTATCTGCCTCTCCCACAAACTCAATGATATGTGGAGCTCTTGGTTCCCTCATAAGTTTGATGTCATATCCTTCAATTGGAAAAGTTGCAAAAGGAATGTCACATTGCATGCTACCTCCCATGGAGGCATTCCACTTTCTTAAAAAGAATATACCATAATTGGGTGGGATGTCCACCACAACTATGCTCATGAAAAATTCCTTGTCAAGGAAGGTACCTAATCTATATGGAACATCCTTGATGACTCCAATAATTGGGATGTCTCTTGAGTCCATGGTATAACACTTTCCACTTGTACAATTAATTTTCAGGCCCATTTCCTTAAATATCTCCACTGGCATGATATTTGATGATGCCCTTGAATCAATCATACAATTCTTTAAGAGATTACCATCAATAATTAAATTTACATAGAATGGGTCAATATTGTCTGGGCAAGCAATAATGGTGCTGCCCAAATAAATTTGAGGGATTTCACCAATGTCTCCCTCAATTATCTCATCACTAACTTGACTTCCACTCACTTCAGGCTGAGTAGTCACCTTATTTTCTTCATAGGCCTAACTGGAACCATTGATAAGGGCCACTGACTTCTACTTATGTTCACCAATCCTCATCATTTCCATTAATGGGATAGTCACCTTGACTTGAGAAAGGAGCTAACACATATCAATTGGATTATATTTTGGTAGTTCATAAGGAACTACACTCTATTCTTCAATTTTAACCTTTGGTTGCTCCAATTTCTTTTCAGTTTCTTTCTTATCAAGTTTCCTTTCTTGAACAACTCCTAAATTATGAGTCTTAACTTTGATAATTGAAACAACAACCTCATCAAGCTTCTTCACTGTAGTATCTTTCTTGGCCCAAATGTGAGGTCCTTTACTGTTGGAAAATGTGCCTCAATCTTACTGGCATGTAAACTCCTGAAAGAGAAAATTCGGTGAGACCCTCTGGAAGTCTTACCGACTAGCAGCTGTGTTCTAAATCTTTGGAGTGTTCAGGTCACTGAGAATTTGGTTCTGTCTTGCCAACGGGAGTCATTGGCAAGACATGTCGATCGCTGTGAAAGTTTCCAACTCATTCCGCTCGAGCAGATCTCTTGCCGATGGTTTGGTTTCTAATGGTTATCGGGGAGACTTGCGACGATAGAAGTCATCGGGGAGAGGCTTGAACATTCAGAATGACTCATCCCGATAGTGTATGTCTTGTCGATAGTTATTCACAAGGATGTCATCGGGGAGACTCTTGGATGATAGGTTTGTGTTCGGTAAAAACTCTTGCCAATGGATGTAGTCTTTCCGACAGGCTGGTGCATTTGATATAACCTCTTAGCGATAGCGATGGTCTTGCCGATAGAGCTACATGAGTGATGAACTTCAGTGTAACCTCTTGCTAATGGTGTTGCTCTTGCTGATAGATTGGTCAGGGTAATGTGAACTGCCGGGTATGTCTTCAGTGTGATCTCCTGCCGATGACTGTTGGTCTTGCCGATGGGTATGAACATCGGTATGACATAGAGGATCTATAAGACTCTTAGCGATGGAGTAACTCTTGCCAATAGTTCTGTAAAAGCTGGATTTGTGTTTGGTATGACCTCTCGCCGATAGCGGTGATCTGGCCGATGGTTCTGCAGTGGATATCAATGTGATTTCTAAGCGATAGAGTGAGTCTGAGTGATAGGTTTGAACTCGAAATGACTCTTGCCGATGGTGGTGACTGTGGGCGATAACTATAGTCGGGTGTTGTGGCATCGGGGAGACATAGCCTAATGTCTCACTGACATGCGATACTGTTTGAACACCTTGACCGAATGTCTATCCTACGTGGCTTATTTTTGACCAATCACATAAGTGGAATGTGAACCACTAGCAGTTGGACTGTTGCGACTGTTCCTGTGAGGAAGATCAACAGACCATGAACAACATGAATATACTCTATAATCAAAGATAATGATCAGTTTGGTGAACAGTTTGGTGTGTGATCAGTGTGTATGAATCCAATTCAAAGAGCATTGTAACTGGGATGTTCTATACAAGGTTGATCAAGAAATTGTTGCTGTTGTAATTTGAAATTAGAGAGTGAAGCCTGTACTTTGTATGTAATTTGTTTACTGTAACACAAAGGGGTTTTTCTTGGTGTGGTGGGTTTTTCTCCCATAAGGGTTTTCCCACGTAAATTTGGTGTTCAATTGTGTATGTTTATTTCTCTATTTCTGTTAATCCTTTCACGTGTATCTTAATTGAACTGTAATTGCAAAATTTAAAGTCACATTTGCATTCTTCCCAGAGTTTTTGATGTTAGGAGAGTTTTTTCCGTACCTAAGATTTCCTTACAAGTGGTATTAGAGCCTGACCAGTTGTGTTATCCTTGTGGGTACGTTGGGTTTTTTGTGTCAATTCTGTTTAGTGGGAGTCTTGTAGAAGTCTGGTAATTCGAATTACAAATTAAGATGGAAAGCACATTAGGAAAGATTGAAATTAAGAAATTCAATGGCAACAATTTTGAGTTGTGGAAACTTAAAATGGAAGATCTGTTGGTTGATCATGATCTTTGGCTTGCTGTGTCTGGAACAAAGCCTACAGGAATGAAGCAAGAGGATTGGGACCTTGCAGATCAAAAATCAAAGGGCCTGATAAGGCTCTGTTTAGCAGACTCTATTCTTCTGAATGTTCATGAAGAAAATACTTCATCTTCTTTGTGGAAAAGACTGGGGGCTATTTATCAGGGCAAGTCTTTGGTGAATAATTTGTTCTTGAGGAAGAAGCTATACTCTTTAAAAATGAAGGAAGGAGCATTTGTTGCTGATCACTTGAATGCTTTCAACATGCTAATTGCCCAGTTGGCATCTGTGGGTGTGAAGATTGATGAAGAAGATCATTGTATTATGTTATTATGTTCTTTTCTAGTTTCTTGGGATCACTTGGTGATGGCTATTGGGATTACAACATCCACTTTAAGATGGAAGATGTTGTTGCTTCTTTGTTATCAAAAGAGATGAGAAGAAAATCTTCAGAGATGGTGAAGGAGGCTCTTGCTGTTAGAGGGAGATCGAAAGAAAAAGGCAAGAAGAAGGACAAGAAGTCCAAATTGAAATCAGAGGGGAGATCAAAGTCTCCTTGCAAGAATTCTAAGGTGAAGTGTTGGAATTGTGGGCAACTTGGTCATGTCCGAAAGGATTGTAAAGAGGAGGAAAAGAAGAAGTATTCTTTCGACAATGATTCTTCTCAGAGTGATGCAGATGCTTTCATTGTAGCCTTGGCTACACAGGCATTAGATGATGTCTGGCTGATTGATTCTGGAGCATCTTTCCACATGACATCTCATAGAGACTGGTTCACTAAGTATGAAAAATAAGATGGTGGAAGGGTGTATTTTGCAAGTGATTCATCTTTGGAGATAGTTGGCCGTGGAAGAGTCAAAATTCAATTCTGTGATGGAAGAGTGAAGGGAATCAATGATGTGATGCATATACTAGGTCTGGCTTGAAATTTACTTTTTGTTAGTAAGTTGAATGATATTGGAGTGCAAGTCACATTCTCTAGAAATGGCTGCAAGATGACTAGAGGCTCAATGGTGCTAGCTAGGGGTGCTCGTATTGGTACGCTGTATAAGTTGGATGCACATGCTGTGCAATACAATAGTGTCTCTATAAAGTCATAGAAAGCTACTCATGGAGAAAAAGAGGAAAAAGTTCCTGATAGTGCAAACTCTATGGAAGTTAAACTTCCAGCAGAAAAGACTATGCTCTGGCATCATAGGCTAGGCCACATTGGATAAAAAGGTTTAAAAACCTTAAAAAATAAAAACCTGGTTGAGGGGCTTGATGATTGTAACCTCAATTTGAGTTTTGTGAACATTGTATATATGGTAAACAACACCGTGTTTCATTTTACTCCAGTCCTCACAAATCTTGATTTACTTGATTACATTCATTTGATGTTTTTGGTCAGTAAATGTTCCTTCTTTGTCTAAATCAAGATATTATGTATCGTTCATTGATGATTATTCAAGAAGGGCATTTGTTTATTTTTTGAAAAGTAAAGCAGAAGTGTTCTGTCATTTTAAGGAATTTAAAAACCTATGGAAAATCAGGCTGGAAGAAAAATAAAATGTTTAAGGACTAACAATGGTGGCGAGTTTTGTTCTGATGAGTTCAAGAGGTATTGTAAAGATCATGGGATTAAAAGACATAAAACTACACCCTATACTCCGTAACAAAATGGAGTTGATGGAAAGAGCACAAAGTATGCTGAGCAGTGCTGGCTTGGAGGAGAATTCTAGGCTAAGGCAGTTGCAACAACATGTTACCTAATAAACCGTTCTCTGAATTCTGCTCTTGTTGAGAAAACACCTTTGGAAGCATGGTCTGGAAAGAATCCCTCTCTAAGACACATTCGTGTCTTTGGGCTGTGAGGCATATGCATAGGTGCCGAATGAAAAAAGATATAAATTGGAAAACAAGGCTGTTAAATGTATTTTTATTGGTTATAGTGTTGGCATAAAAGGATACAAGCTTTGGAATTCTGATACAGAGAAGGTTCTATACAACAAAAGTGTTATTTTTCATGAGCTGAAGCCTTCTACTTTGGATCTACAGTCAGAGACAAAATCAAAGATAAAAAGGATGTAGTTGAAATTCCTCGACACCAGATAAAGAGGAATTGAAAATTCAAAATGTACCTAAACTGAGGAGAGCTCAAGTATTTTTGAGAGTTATAAAGAAGCAGAACAACCTCAGCCTTAGCCTGTGAGGAGGTCAACACATGAAAGAAAGCAACCTGATAGGTATGGGTTTTCTTTGATAGATTCTACTTGTGCCTATGCTTTAATTTCTAGCACTGATGAGCCTAGACTGTGAAAGAGGCATTTAGAATGTCTGATTCAGACTCTTGGTTGGAAGCCATGAATGAAGAAATGGTGTCATTAGAAAAGAATGATACTTGGAGTTTGGTGCCCTTGTCTGAAGGTAGAAAAGCTATTGGCTGCCAATGGGTATTTAAAAAGAAAAGAGGTTTGGATGGTAGTGTGGAAAAGTATAAGGCGAGATTGGTTGCGAAGGGTTATTCCCAGGTAGAGGGAATTGATTATGGAGAAATTTTTTCTCCTATAGCTAAGCTGACGTCTATTAGATTTCTTTTGTCACTTGCAGCAGCGTATGACTTAGAGATTGAACAGATGGATGTGAAGACAACATTTTTTCATGGTGATCTTGAAGAAGAAATTTATATGTCCCAGCCTGAGCACTTTGTGGAAAAAAGTAAAGAGAAACTCGTTTGCAAGTTGAAAAAATCTCTATATGGTTTAAAACAATCTCCTAGAATGTGGTACTAGAAGTTTGATACTTTTGTTTTGTCATTAGAATTTGTAAGATCGAAGTCTGATCACTGTGTGTACTTCAAAGCTGAAAGTGATCATATTCTTATTATTTCTCTCTATGTTGATGATATGCTGTTCATAGGCAATAGTAAGTTAATGATTTCTGATCTAAAATCTCAACTATTTGCAAAGTTTGAAATGAAAGATCTTGGTGCAGCCAGGTATATTCTGGGAATGGAAATAACTAGGGACAGGAAAAGTAGAAAACTTTGGCTCAGTCAGAGTAAGTATATTAATACTATTCTAGAGAGATTTTGTATGAATGATTGCAAGCAGCTAGTTGTTCTAGTTTTACAGGGAACAAAGCTATATATTGAAAACTATCCAAAATCTCCTACTGAGATAGAGGACATGACCAAAGTGCCTTATGCTAGTGCAGTTGGCAGTTTAATGTATGCAATGGTCTGTACAAGGCTAGACATTGCCCAAGCAGTGGGAGTACTTAGTCGTTATATGGAAAATCCTGGAAGGACACATTGGGATGCTGTGAAAAGGGTGTTTAGATATCTGAAGGGCACTTCAAAATATGCTTTGTGTTACCATGGAAATTTGGTTGAATCACAGAGGACTCTCAACATTCGAGGCTATGTGGATTCTGATTGGGCAGGGGACATTGATAAAAGAAGATCCACCAGTGGATATATTTTCATGATGAATGGTGGTGCAGTTAGTTGGATGAGTAAGCGGCAGGCTGTAGTCGCATTGTCCACTACAAAGGAAGAATACATGATAGCAACACATGCCTATAAAGAAGCAATCTGGTTAAAATGTTTGTGTTCTAACATTGGTTTGGATGCAGGGAAAATTACAATTTACTGTGACAATTAGACTGCTATTTTTTTGGCAAAAAATCCTACTTTCCATGCCAAGATGAAACATATTGATGTGCAGTATCATTTTGTATGAGATATGGTGGAGGATGGAAAGGTCTCTTTAGAAAAAGTGGATACTCTGGAAAATGTTGCAGATGCATTAATGAAACTAGTGAGCACAGACAAGTTCAGGTGGTGTGCTAGTTTGATGGGCCTTAGTGCCCATGGATTTCAGTAGTTTTGTTGTGCTCTGAAGGTGTCAGTAAGATCTTTGTCAAGTGGGAGATTGTTGGAAAATGTGCCTCAATCTTACTAGCATGTAAACTCCTGAAAGAGAAAATTCGGTGAGACCCTCTGGAAGTCTTACCGACTAGCAACTGTGTTCTAAATCTTTGGAGTGTTCAGGTGACTGAGAATTTGGTTTTGTCTTGCCGATGGGAGTCATCAACAAGACATGTTAATTGCTGTGAAATTTTCCAACTCATTCTGCCCAAGCAGATATCTTGCCGATGGTTTGGTTTCTAATGGTTATCGGGGATACTTGTGGCGACAAAAGTCATCGGGGAGAGGCTTGAATGTTCAAAATGACTCATCCTGACAGTGTATGTCTTGTCGACGGTTATTCACAAGGATGTCATCAGGGAGACTCTTGGCTGACAGGTTTTCATTTGGTAAGAACTCTTGCCGATGGATGTAGTCTTGCCGACAGGCTGGTGCATTCGATATAACCTCTTAGCGATAGCGATGGTCTTTCTGATAGAGCTACATGAGTGATGAACTTTGGTGTAACCTCTTTCTGATGGTGTTGCTCTTGCCGATAGACTGGTCGGGGTAATGTGAACTGTTGGGTATGTCTTCGATGTGATCTCCTACTAATGACTGTTGGTCTCACCGACGGGTATGAACATTGGTATGACATAGAGGATCTATAAGACTCTTAGTGATGGTAGAACTCTTGCTAATAGATCTGCACAAGTTGGATTTGTGTTCGGTATGACCTCTCACCGATAGCGGTGATCTGGCCGATGGTTCTGCAGTGGATATCAATGTGATGTCTAAGTGATAGGGTGAGTCTGAGTGACAGGTTTGAAGTCGATATGACTCTTGCCAATGGTGGTGACTCTGGGCGATAACGACAGTCAGGCATTGTGGCATCAGGGAGACATGGCCTAGTGTCTCACCAACATGCGATACTGTTTGAACACCTTGACCAAATGTCTATCCTACATGGTTTATTTTTGACCAATCAGAGAAGCAGAATGTGAACCGCTAGTAGTTGGACTGTTGCAACTATTCCTGTGAGGAAGATCAACAGACCATGAACGACATGGATATACTTCATAATCAAAGATGATGATCGGTTTGGTGAACAGTTTGGTGTGTGATTAGTGTGTATGAATCCAATTCAAAGAGTATTATAACTGGGATGTTCTGTACAAGGTTGATCAAGAAATTGTTGTTGTAATTTGACATCAGAGAGTGAAGCCTGTACTCTATATGTAATTTGTTTACTATAATACAAAGGGGTTTTTCTTGGTGTGGTGGGTTTTTCTCCTGTAAGGGTTTTCCCACGTAAATCTGGTGTTCAATTGTGTATGTTTATTTCTCTGTTTCTGTTAATCCTTTCAAGTGTATCTTAATTGAACTGTAATTGCAAAATTTAAAGTCACATCTGCATTCTTCCCCAAGTTTTTGACATTAGGAGAGTTTGTTCAGCACCTAAGCTTTCCTTACATTTACTTTCCTTAGTTTTGACGTCTCCTTTCTTAAACTTGGCCAATTCTTCTATTTTAGTCCCCTGTTTCTTTGCATTTTTCTCTTTCATCAATAAACTATGAAGTTTACCTTGATCATAATTAACAACTATGCTTCTCAAGTTGTGAGTATTTCTAGCATGATCTACTAAGGTTGTAGTCATTTTATGATACTCCTCATCAGAAGACTTTTTCAAGGATATATCCATTTCTTCTATCTCCATCGCACAAATGTTATCCTCAATGTTTTCATCTTTATCAAGGAAAATTTGCTGATTATATGAATTTAATTTATGTCTTTGACAGTCAACCTCTACTTGTGATTCATTTTCTAAGGAACAATCCTCATCAACAAAATTTGATCTATCCTAAGCACATTCACTTCAACATCATTTTCTTCCATTGGCTCATAATCATTTGCCTAAGCTTGTTCTTCTTCAAACCACCTTGCCACTGAACATGTCTAAGAAGCATGGGGAAGTTGGCAAACAACACAACAAGGTGTTTCATCAGTAAGGTTCACTAATTTTTTCTACAAAGGATTAGCAGGGACTTTATTTTGTGTATTCTTCTGATTATTTGGAATTGGCTTCCCATTATGCCAATTAGTATTGTGTGGATGGTCTTGCAACTAAGGAGGTATCTCATTCTTCTAGAAATTTTTCTTTTCATTGGAAAGACCTTTTTCTTGCCTTGCAAGTCGGTAGTTGATGTCCTTCATGGAACTGGCAACATTTTCAATATTGTCTTCAAGTGTAGACCCTTTTTCTCTAGAGTTTTTATTGTCTCTCTTAGAGTTCTTTAAGATTTTTACATCATCTCTTCTCCCAACTTTAATAGTTGCTCTACTGATATTGTCAATATGAATTGCCATCTTGAAAGCTTCTCTCAATTTTTGAGGATTCTTATCCAATAAGCGATAGCTCATCTTTGTATCAAATACATTACAATAGTTCACCAAACATACACTATCATTTAATATTAAATGAGGAGGTAATCTGTTCACGGCCTTTTGAAACCTTATATTGAAGTTAGCAACTACTTCATTTGAGCCCTTAGAAATATTGTTGAACTAACTCAGAAGAAACCTTGAGTCAATCTTATTACAGTATTGTTCTCTAAATAACCTCTTGAACTCTTCCCAAACACCAATAATTTCAACTACTGTAAACCTCTATACCATTCTTTGGCATCCTCGGTAAGTGACTACATGAAAATTTTCATCATTTCATGTTCAACCTCCACTTCATAGTCTTCCATTACATTTGCAAATGCCTTCAAGTGGTCTTCACCACTTATTGCATTGTTGCCAAAGAACTTCACCAATGTAGGTCTGATGTCTTCAAGAAACTTATTTGGATAACTAGGAATTCCAATGAAGCACAATTGTTGATACCTTTAAACTTGCATTGGTCTTCTAAGGAACCTATCTTTATGATTATCTTGAGGTTCACCGTCATCTTGATTACCAAACTGCTTGTTTCCTTTTTCATTTCCATCTCCACTATTACAACCACCACCATTTCTCTTTCCACCCCCACTACTTCCTTCTCCATCTTTAAAATATGTGCTCTTATTCTTATAATTTTCTCCACCACCACCACCCTGATTTTGACCACCACTTCCACCGGGAGTATGAACCTCAAATTTATTCTTATGTGGATCAAAGTTAGTGTGACCAGATCTTGAAGCCATTGGATCATGTATAGATATCTTAAGGAAGGAGATCTTTCTTGCTATCTCTGCATTTATAGCCTCAATTTCAACTTTCTTCAATTCTTGCTGCAACTTGTCATTTTCTAGTTGCAATCTCAAGATCTCAGGGTTAGGAGGTGCATTTGATGGAATGGAATTAGTCTTAGCATTTTTGGTGGAAGCATTATTGGATGAAGTGTTTTTATTTGTATTGGTATTGGTATTGGTATTGGTATTATGAATGGTTTTCTAATGTTGATCAATGGGTTTCTTCCTATGATCCATAGGCTTGTTAACAACAACATAAGTATAGTGACTTTAGGAGGATTAGGGGTTGTCTTAGCAAAAATTTTAGGAGGGGCCTCAAGAGTTGTCTGTTCCTTTAATGCTTCCTTCATCTTTTTAATTCTTTTCCTTTGCGCATCTCTTTCCAATGCTTTCGCCTTGATCCTCTCCTCTTTTTCTTTTAATTTTTTCTCCTACAACTCCCTTGCCTTCCTCTTTTCCAACTCCCTTTCTTTCTTCTCCTCCAAATCCTTGAGTATGAGATCTTCCTCTTCTAAGGCTTGCATATCCTTATCTATATCATCTTCATCTTCTAAGACATATTTAGACTCACTAGATTGAGGAGTATAGAATGTAAGGTTAGTGAATTATCTTTCAGGGGACTGGTGCGAGGCTACATTAGGGGATTCACCCCTTGGCCTGAAGTTGTCACCTTTAAAGACAAATTTACCCCCAGGAGTTGAAGGATATGAGAACTTCTTATCCTTTTCCCAAAATTCCCATCTCTCTTCTTCCCTTGACATTTCAAGGTTACTATCAAAAGTTGCTCCAGTGGGAAAACCTCCCTCATTTACATTAGGAATCTCAACCTCATGTGCCTCTTCATGTACATTTTCATTATGCATATTATTATTTAAAGTAGGAGATGCACTAGCAGGAGTTTCGGTAAACTTACTCGACTCAACATTCTTCTTTGTCCATGATGATTGCTTGTTCTTTGAAGGATCAAGTTCCAGCTTCTGCTCAGTGTGCTTCTTCATGTAGTTTCTAGTTCTCCTCATGGTGTCAAACTTTCTCTTAGAATTCTCGCTCTCACTCTCTCTTTGAGAATTAAATCTTGCACTAGCACAAGAGACTTTAGAGTCACCACCTAGGATATTGGGAAATATAAATTGATTACACTTTGGAGAAGCACTTGCAATCTCAAAGAAAAATTTGAACATAACCTAACATGAAATGGAGAAAGGAACTAGAACTTGACGCATAAGCCACAAACTAACTTATAGATGATAATTTGAATAAAGTGTTCCTCATCAATGAAGAACATTAGAAATTCTTGACTCTAACTGTACCAGATTTGACCTAGAGATGTTGGACTAGCAATGTCCCCAGTAGAGTCACCAATTTGTTGGTTATTTCTTTTAAGAACCAAACTTAATCTCCACCATTATCTATGAATTTTCCATAATTCAATAGTAAAAAATGGCGAGGATTGGCCAACAAATAGGTAGAAGCTTGCTAGGCTTTACCTCTACACTTCAGGCTCTGTAAGACTTAGGAGGGTGATCCTTACAATGTTTAAATGATACTGTTGTGCCAAATTACCATGACTATTGTGAATAATAGATACATTCATATAAGCTACTAATTAGATATAATCCTTCTAATATTTGGTTGATCCTTTAAAAAAGTATTATGTAAAGCAAGGAATGGGTGGTTCCTCAAAAAATTATTGCAATTAAAGGTGTGTAAGTGATTTTCATTAAGATTGTGTTCTTTGACAGGCATGGGCTGACTCATTTGACATAAAAAATGACCAAATTAATATAATAGTACTTTATCCATGGGTGACAGATTCATATTTTTAACAAACTATAATACATCAGTAATTAAACCTAGCATTCAAAGACTATTGTTATATTTCTTTGCAATAAACAACTCAAGATCTCTAGGAACATAACCTACTTATTAATCCTTGTACTTCATCACATAGACCTATGATTTTGTTAAAGCATTTAATTAGTTATTTGAACTAAAGTAGAAATAGAGCCATACATTCAACCAAAATGATTAAAGACAAATAAAAGATCCTTGATCATTTTATTTATAATTTGGAAAACAAAGTACATAAGAGAGAAATTGTTCCAAAATTTGTAATTCTCATTTATATTCCATTACTACTTTAAAACTATTATACCTATTACAAACTAGACTTCGTACCTAAGACTAATGTCGAAAATAGGTGCCTAAATCATCACAAGTTGTAACTTCTATTGGAGCCAAGTCAGTGTGATATTGTTAATGTCTGGCTGACTAGCAACTTTGACACATTGTAATTTGTACAGGTCGCTGTGACCTTGCTTCTGTCTCACCGAAGGAGCCTATCACTGTGACAAGAAGCATTCGGGATAACCTCTCACTGCCCATGGAGACCTCTGGCCGACAAACCATTCTATCGTATATCGGGGAGAGTCTTGGATGTTTGCTATGAGCTCTCAGCGATATGGATGTTTCCTCGACAATGTTTTATGTTGAAGCCTTCAGGGAAAGTATTGGATGTTCGGTAAGAAGTCTTACCGATAGTAATGTCTCACCGACAGTATTCTATTAGGGTAACACTAGAGAACTCGGTAAGAACTCTCAGTGAGAGTGGTAAGTCTTGCCGACCGTTCGGTGCTCGATGTAACTGTGGTCATCAGAGTAGCTCAAGGCGATTGTTATGAAGTCTTGGCGACTCGTGGGGTCTTGCCGATAGTAATATGGCTACGGAGTAACATAAGAGATCTCGATGAAACCTCTTAGCTACAGTTGAATGTCTTAGCAATAGATGGATGCCGATGGAAATGCTAATGGCTCAGTATGACTTAGGACCTCGGTATAAGGTCTTGGAAAAAGTGATGAGTCTCGCCAATTGGTGGATGCACTTGGATTAACATGAAGTATTAACTGTGATGTCTTGGCGATAGTAGTATGTCTTGTTGACTGTTGGATGCTTTGGTGTAACCTCTTGGTGGGCGGTAAGTCTTGCCGATAGCAATGTTGAAGTCGATGCAATGATTGTAAGCTCAGTGGAACCTCTTGCCGATGGAAAACTCTTGGCGATATCAGATGCTAAGCTGTGTGTGGCATTGGGGAGACATGGTTAGTGTCTCACCGACATGCCAACACAGCTTGATTTCCTTTTGACCATTTGACCATCCTATGTGAAGTCTCGTGGACCAATTAGAGAAGCCGAATGGGAACCATTGGAAGACAGTTCGTTGTGGCAGTTCTGAGAGGAAGCTCGAAATACAAGGAACGACATGAATATAGTTTGAAGTTGCAGATGCTTGAGGGTTCGGTTCATTTGAAGAACAATTGTGCGAATAGTTTGAATTGTATCAAAGTGATTTCTATTATGTAAAGATCGCAAATTGAAGGTTCCTGTACAAGATTGATCATTGTGAAAGCTGCTATAATCTGACATCAGAAAGATAAGTCAGAACTCTGTATGTAATTATTTGTTACTGTAATACAAAGTGACTTCTCTTGGTGTGGTGGGTTTTTCTCCCGTAAGGGTTTTCCCATGTAAATCTGGTGTCCATATGTGTGTGTCAAATACTCTGTTTCTATTATCTGTTTCATGTGCATCTTAATTAGATTGTAATTGAAAAAAGAAAAGATATCTCTGCATTCTTCCCTAAGGTTTTGACATTAGGAGAGTTGTTTCCGCATCTAATTTTCCTTACAACTAAAAACTATTCTATTCCTTTGTGCTTGATTTAAAAAAATTCTATTGCATGAGTTCAAAACTTTCTCCAACCAAAGACCCATGCAATTAGCCTTGAATTCCCATTTATAAAAACATGGGAGCAACAAGCTTTGAGCCAAATTACACTTACAATCACATTTTACATTTGACATTTATTTGCATTTGAATTTCAGAACCTCCCCAAGCAGTTATATTTGCACTTTCAATAAGGGGGAAAACATATAAGACAAAAATTTCTTCCATTCGTTGAAGAAGATTTTCTTTCCTTCCAAAAGGCATCTTTTATCATTGCATCATCATCAAACTATCTTCTCCATGAGCCAAAAATGTCTTCCATGTGCACATCCATTCAACAAAACATTAAAATAAGAAAGAAATTAAAAAGAAAGAAGTAGACCCCTCCAAATCACCAAATTTGTCATCAATATTCATCACCAAGAGGAGATAACATTTTGCAATACTTCAACATAGGCTTAATCTATAATTTTTTTAAGCCATGTGTTAAACTCCTCCGTAGTTGGCCATTGCATACCCAACAATTTTTTCACCTTTGTGTTATACTAGTTATATCTTGCATCACTTAATATCCGAGCCTCCTTGAAAAATGTATCTATTCTAACCTTTATTCCTGTCATGTCATCTATAGCTCTATTTAACATAGTAAAATCATTAAGGCTGATAGCTCCCTTAAAATGTTGGAGGAGACCTCCCAACTCATCCTCCTAGGTAGCAAACTCTTTCTTGACCCTTTGTCATCCAGAATCTTTGGCGTGCAACTCTTTTCCATATCCCTAAGCATCTTCAACTTATTATGTAGCTGCATGCCTAACTTGCCATGGAATGCTGTTATTTCACTTAAAAAATCAATTACCTTTAACAAATCAAGAATATTTGTGGGAGCCTTAGGGTCTTTTTGGATATGTTGTATCATTTCCTTAAGTGTAGCTACCATGGTACTCCACTTTTTCCATTCATTATGAATGCATACTGAACTTGAACATATTGTGCATTTGCTTCATGAATTCTTTTTATATACACCCCATACCATATCAGCCGCATTTACCAATTTTTCAACTCTATGTTTTAAAATATCATCAAAAATATTATCTACAACCTTTGCAGTCTCTTCTTTAGCTTTCTTGAATTTTTCCTTCTCTATTTGTAGGTACTTCTTTAAGCTCTGAATCCTCAATGCAAGGGTTTCTCTATCTTGAGCTAACAACTCTAAAGAGGATGAAGGGGGTGAGGGAAATACCCTTATTTACTGAGATGCTTGTGATGTGGCTCTCATTTTATTGCATTCATCTAAAACCATATTACAATCTTTTAACAAAGCATCATATTTCTTTTGAGAAATCTGTGCAGTGTCAAAACTAAGCATGGAAGCATGCACAATTAGTTTTGCATCATGAACAAGGGTTATATCTATGGCCCTCTTCAATACCATTGAGCCTAGAACCTCCCCAACTGACCTAACAACCTCAGGTTTTCAAGTGTTAGGTGCCACAGGATGAATTACAAGAGCATGCAATTTCAAACTAAAAACTGTTGCAAATACTTTTCAAAATGTTCCTATGATATGGAAGCTTGAGGGTCCTTCCTTATTTCCTCCAATGTAATAGTTTATGTAAGTGTGCACCCTAGAAGCAACATGATTCCACTCTCTATGACAAGTTTCCTGGCTTCAGCAGGGGTAATGGTTGCTATTTCAGCCATGATCTTCTCTTCTTCTTCCTTCTCTGCTTCCTCTTGATATGAAGGATCCACACTAGCTTTAACCTTTTCAGTTATCTCTTTTAACTCCTTACTCCTCTACTAGATGACAACTCTTTAAACTCTTTTGTTTGCAAAAAAGCATCATCTGCTCTAGAAATTCATCACAAGCCTTGATTCTTGGATCATCATTGGCCTTCTCATCATACTACCATTTAATAATTCCATCTTGGGGGTTCCCTATGTCAAGAGAATCATTTAATTTAGGTGAGGGGAATTTCATCTCCACCTCCTCATCATCTGACACATGCTCTACAAACTGTTCTTCCCCAACTACCTCAATATCTCTCCCTCCAATCTCTGAAGGCTACTTTAGAATATCCATGGATTGAGGTTGTTTCTCTAAGAGGGATTTTTCTCTTTCATCATCTTCTTTGACCTTCACCTTAAATTCACCACTCTGATAATCATTCAATTTTTTCATAGACTTCTCCAAAGGGTTCTCAATTTCATCATATGTGCTGACATAAACTAAATTTATTTTCATGATATCCTCTTCAATATCACACATAGTAGTCCATTCGTTCTTCCTTGATGTGACTGCTTTATTACTTGTCAAATTTCTTAGTACATCATCAATATACATGAATATATGAGAAAATATAGATAATTCTTTCTTTCTCCTCATATCATTTATAAAACCTTTTGGATCAAAACTCCTAACCTCATCAATTGACACCCTGAGGTTGTTTAGTATTATTCCAAACTTCTTATATTCTTCCTTGATAGTGGATTTGAAATAAGCAAAAGCACATTGTGGCACTACTATCAATCCCTTCCTAGGAGTTCTGAATTGCTCCTTATCCATAAAATAAAGTTTCCACATCAACTCCACGAATTCCAATCTATCTGAGACATACAAGGGTAAAAAATGAGTTGCCACCTTGGCTCCATAGGCCTTGATTAATATGTAATTTGAATGTAAAAACCAATCAGCCCAGTTATGATTCTCAAGTGACCCTTCTACATCCTTCGGGTGCATGATATCCCTAATAACTCTTGAAAGCCTGTAAATGGGTGCCACATCCA
This sequence comes from Sequoia sempervirens, assembly GCA_007258455.2. NCBI lineage: Eukaryota > Viridiplantae > Streptophyta > Pinopsida > Cupressales > Cupressaceae > Sequoia > Sequoia sempervirens. The sequence goes on along the minus strand of VDFB02098433.1, from coordinate 63,587 downwards.
AAATTTCCAAAATACTATATCTTATGACATTGAAAAACAACAAATAATTAGAATGGGGAGAATTCTGGTCCTAGATGTGTGTCAACATTTGGACGGGCAAAGGATTTCCTTCATCATCAATTTTCCTCAGCTTCAACTTCTTCCATTTTTCTTGTCCAACATATAGAAGCATGTGCATTAACAAAGAATAAGGTGGGAAAGATAACAAAACATTTCCTTCCTTCAAACTAATCAATCCCTTATGCATTTTCTCTACAATGTATGCAGTATAATCGAATTCCTTGTTGGAATTCCAATTTTGTATGTCAATTACCATCACCAACAGATCAATTGCCAAACTTGCATAAAAAATGCGAGCCAAAACTTGATTCAAGTAATAATATGTATTCTTGAAATAGTTTACAAATTCCTCACATTCAAAGGGCTACAAATCCTTAGGACCAAATCCTCCCATATCATCTTTTCTGTGCCTAACAAGCACATTCTTCTTGTACCTATTACCCAATTTTCACCTACGGGCTCAATAAGGGGAAATTATGTTTTAAATTCAACACATGGATTAAATGTGGCTCCCACAAGGGTTGAGCCCAGCGTGCAGGTCTTCGGATTTCATTGGGAATGTTTTCATTTGATCCTATTTCACAAGGAGGTCTATTGGAAGCCTTGCCTCAATCAGATTCAGCACAAAACTCCCCAGAGATAAAGTCATTGAGACCCTCCAGTTGTCTTGCAGACTGGCTATTGTGCTATATTCATTCGTAATCCTCAGGTCGCGGAGACTTTTTGGTCACCATGAGTTTCCTATCTCTTCTCGGCCAGTGAAAGTCACGCCAAAATTTGTTCGCAGGGCCGGCGTCGGGGAGAAGGGTTCACATTCGCTAAGAGGTCTCGGCAAAAAGAAATGTCATCACGAAGAAAGGAAGGGCCTCGCTGTGACATCCCAACAACCATGTGGAGTCTCCTTGAAATGAAATCAGCTCACCGAAGGTTTTTCCTTTGGCATAATGTCTCCCTGATAGAAAAGGTATTGCCGAGATGAAGCGACGTCGGCGAAAGATTTGAATTCGGCATGAGGTCCCGGTGACTAGGCGGAGTCTCACCAAAAGAATGGAACTCTTGGCATAATGTTGAGCTTGGGGAGATGTCTTCCTGAAGGGATAAGGTCTCGGTGAAAGTTGGTACCTTCGCTATAAGGTCTCCCCGATGGAAAAGGTCTCCCCGACAATGAGATGAGTTCACCAAAGGATATTGCCTTCGGCAAAAGGTCTTCCTGATAGCGATTGTCTCGATGACCACTGTGGATATCGGTATGATTTTTGCATTCGCTATGAAGTCTTGCCGATCGTCGTATGTCTTGCCGATAGCTGCTATGAGGTGTATTCGCATCGGGGAGACACGACTAGTGTCTCACCGACATGCGATTCATTCTGATGAAGAGCTTTTTGACCACCCGGAGAAGCTTGCGTGGCATCTTTTCAACCAATTAGAGGGAGCCAAATATGAACCTTTGAAAATTTGACTGATTGACCACCCTGACAAAGAAGATCAATGGAACATAAAAAATATGAATTTTCTCTATAAATAAAGCGATGGATCAATTCGATATACAGGTGGTGGCGTCTGTAAGAATCTAGGAGGAGACCGAAGACTGTTTCTAGAAAAGGTCAAATTGTAGAAGGATCTGGAGCAAGAAGAAAGTTGGCAGAAAGGAGAAAGCCTCAAGTCCGTGACACCTGGGATCGCTGCTAGCAGAAGAGTCAATCTACATTTATGGTAACACTTAGAAGCATTCAAGGCAGCTCGGCAAGGAAATTCAAAGATGGATACGAGGATGGAATCAGATGCATAATTAATTTCATTTAAAGATCTAAGGGAAAATATTAATGAACATATATTTTTGTAAGCCTAGAGGGGCCGATATCTTTTTGTATATATGGCATTTTTTTCCTTTTTTGTAGATAGTTCTTACCTGGTGCTTTTCTGCTTTTTGTAACTCGTGGAGTTCTTTGCAGAAGAGAGGCTTTGTTTTGTAATTCATGACAGGCATGTATATCAGTGTTCACCATTGAAATCAATGAGTATAAGCGATTTACCTTTTCAATCCCTCTATTAAATTGTGTACATTTGTATAATTGATGAAACTGCTTGTGAAACTATATGATTTCATGTGGTTATGTCTTATTTCAGCACCTTTCCATAGAGAAAATATGTAGTTTGCAGGTTGTGAAATGTGTTATAATGCAATACTCTCTAGTTGTGAAGTTGTTTCTTCCTTCTAGGAGTGTAGCCATATGAACCTTTTCATGAAATGTTTATGCAGAAAACATATGTGATTGAGTTGTGTTCAACTAAGCTTTTTGTAATTGACTAAATTGTGTGTGTAAACTGTGTTACATGTACTCTTAGTAAATTTTGGTGCATCACCATAGAGATAGTGTTTTCATTAGTTTTAATATATTCTCCTTCTCCCCTTTTCATTTACAAAATCAGTAGTTAGGTGACACCATAGGAAGCCGACCTTCTCCGAAGGTTGACCTCTGTTTACAAGAAACCCACATCTTTAGAGGTCTTCCCATGTTACACTGAGGTGTTGAACATCAGGTTCAATAGGGTGCAATCTCAGGTGATAACAATACCCATATTTGTTTTTCTCATACTCATTGTATAAATCTACACAATTGATGCTGACTGTATAATTGGGGTTCAATTTGAACACCTCCATAATTTTATCTCTTGTCACCTCAAGGATTAAAGTTTCATTCTCACTTTTGATTTTCCTATCCTTGGGATCATAATTTTTTGCCAGTTTCAACATCACATCTACCTTCACAAATACATTCAGCACTACAATCCTCCCAAGGTTAAAACCCCATAAGTGTCTAGCTGGCCATCTGGAATATCTTTTGTTAAAAGCATATAAGAATAGCTCCCATCCACTCTGTAGTTGAGCAACCTCTCCAATCCCACCAACAAGACCAATCAGCCTACTAGTCACAACAACCTGCCCTGTGGGTTTTTTTCCAACTTGTGACCCTCCCTCATTTATATCCTTGGATTCACCCTCCATGAATCTATCATGGGTTAATTTCTCTCCTTTAGACTTTGCAGATGCTTTAGGTACATATAGCTTAGGTTTGGATGTATCATCTTGGGTTTTAGGATTTTTAACCCTCTTCTACTTGTGTTTTCTTTCTAGTTTGGCAGAGGACTCACTAGGCTCACTCATTTTTATAGTAGGATAGAGCTAGGGTTTCAAAATTTCAACTGATGGAAAGGACCTACTGGTTTAAGTTTTTAAGAAACAAATTATAGAATAAAAAACCTCCTAGACCTCACACAATTCTCACCAACCCAATTAAAAATGCATGATAAACAAACCCTATCAATCCCTAGGAGCCTAAGGCTTTCAAAATTTCCACTAATTCCCCAAACCAACTTAATTCAATGAAATTGACATAGAGAAGTGTGATTATTTGCTTACCTAGATGGAAATTTGCTGTTAATGCCTTCTGTAAGTATTCGCCAGAGCTCTTCACATCATTTCCTCAAACTTGATCAATTTATTTGCTCTTAAACATTTGCAATTGTGAAGACTAATGAGCCAACTAACTTGTTTATGGCCAGAGGATGGAGCATATCACCATTAATATCTAATAGAAATCTAGCGCGGGAAATTTGAAACTTAGTTGTTTGAGTTCAAATTCTAGCCGTTGATCAATTTGTTTTAAAACCATATCAGTGGCTCTCCTTCATTCTTGCACTTTCTCCTTTTTCTTTTAGTGATGGCCATTAGATGATGTCATGCCAACCTTTGTTTACCTTAGTCACCTTTTTTTTGGAATCCATCACACATCACTAATTCGATCTTCATTCCTTTGGATGAATTCACAATGGTTCAATGTAGCACAATGGGAAATAGACTTAATAGTCCATCGGTCATTGCAAATTTTCTTTTTCTTTCATGTGTCCTCTCAGCAATGTAAACAACATGCATGATAAGATCTCAATAGTTATATCAAGGTCCTTCTTTGACTATATTCATCACCCATCACTCATCGCTAATTTAGTTTTCAAGAGTCGGGTCACATAAGCGATGGGGGAGAAGTGGAGATGAAACAAGATTTGGCCATGTGTACATGTTTCAAGATCAAGGGCACTAGAAGCATTGCCCTTAGTTATATATCAAACTAGTAATGAGACATTGGAATTAAAGACCTCATTGTTCGTCACTACTTTGAAAAAGATAAGTGAGCAATTATTTGCGATGAGCGATGAAAGGGAAATGCAAAGAGCATATAAGGTCATCGTACATCACTGATTTAAAACAAAAGGCACTCGAGTAATCAACGATAGGAAAGCAACCAATGATATAAAGGAAATCCTTCACATCGCGCATCACAAATAAGGAACTCAAGGTGGAACACCTATCCACGATGAGTGATACAAAGGGAAAAAGCTGATCGCTCATCGCCAATTCAAGTCAAGCATTCACAAAAAAATCCGTGATGAGAAATGCACTAAGTGGTAAGCGAGAACTTAAGTGAGGGTATTCAACACATGCCCATATGTTTTTTTAAAGGGGGACCGACTAGGACCAATGTAAGACAAGGCCATAAAAGGACTTAGGAACATTTTATGCAAAGGATGTAAAGGAAAAATATTTTGGATTTTCAACTTTATAAAACATTAAGTCCCTGGACCAAAGTAACAAGGTAGATATTAAGCGATAGGTAAACGGGGAACCCTGTCCACAAGGGGCCAATCAACTGAATGAACTCAAAGACTTAAGTTGTTTTAATTTGACCAGAGATGGACTATAGCAGGTCAAAAATTGATTAAATCAAAAGACAAGGGTTTAGACAAAGGAGAAAATAATGCTAAGTAAACCAACTGCTCAACATAAAATCCTAAACCCTATTCATACCAGACCAAGAAGATACCAAAGAAAATGCATTTTAGACCAGTGGAACATGAAACTTTGAAGGTTCCACCACATTCATTAACACATTATTGAATTTTGTGTTATGATGTAAACATGTGTGTGTGTGGTTAATTTCTTTAATTAGGAGTTACTTACATACATGTGTTTTATTATGCTATGTGTCTATGCATTTCATTTGATTACATATTTTGGTTAGGGAATTAGATTATAATTGTATTTAACTAACATACATCCATGTGTGCTTATTAGATAATGAAAGCATCTAATATAAACATACATCCATAAGTATAACATCCATCACATAATCATACATCAAAGTAAAAGCATGCACATAAAGATGAACACCATAATGTCAGAATCAAAATATCATATATATATATCAAATTTATGTTATGTACATCTATCGCACCACTGTTATAAAAAAATAGTGGTGGTTACATATCTGTCAATGCCTATACATCAAAATTAATGCTATATATTGTATATATCATTGGTACAAAAATGGATCATAATAAATCCACATCTAGGGTCTGGGAATATGGATCTCTAAGCCCTCTGGTGTTGGTGGTGGTGAGTGGGGTTTGATGAAAGGGAAAAAGTGGGATATGGGATTATGAGATTGGCATGCTCACTCACAATCCCCTAATCTCACAATGCAACTCAGCTATCTCCAGCTTTGCTCGCCTAAGGTTCTCTCACAACTATGGATCAGTTGTTGGTCTCATGACTGCTGCCTACACACTAAGGTCATTAATTTGGATTTGAAAATAATCACATGCCCTCTTGAAACTCTTTGCTCTCATCCTAGCCTCATCTCTCTTGGTCATCACAACCTACAACTCCATTGACCACTGATCCATTTTTCTTATTAAGGTGGTGACATTAACTATCCTCTAGAACAACTTCACCCTCAACTCCTCATATGTTGCCATTAGGGCTGCCACAGGCTCAAAAATTTGGGCGTCACCCCACTGAAATCGACCTGTAGACATCAAGGATGGTCCCCTAGATTTGAATGGTCAAAGCCACCTCTGAAATACACTACACGATGAATGCAATCCACTCCTATGTTCCCATTGAAATCATAGAATAATAAGATCCATTAGTATTGCATGATATATCAAAACATGTATACATACATACATACATACATATATATACGAGATGAAATTGAAAGTGTTGCAAAGGAAATAACATAAGTAACCTTTGGTACTTGGGTCCTCAACCTTCCAGTGTGGATCAAGGAGAGGAGCGATGTTGGGACCTATGCCTCTTGCACCTGCTACTACTATTGCTACTAGTGCTACTCCTACTATGGTAGGGATGAGGACTATTGTAGGTGATGGTAGTGCAACTGTGACTTGGATAGTGGGTAGAGGGGATGAGAGTCTTTCTTGTTGCCTTGATCTTTGTGCCACTGCCTCCCCCTCCTTCTCACCACCGTTACCTTCATCTCCTCCTCCTCCTCAAACTAGTGAGGCCTGATCCTAGACATTAACATCACCTCTAGGGGAACTTGTTAGGAAAATTGAAGTAGGCCCATGTCATATCCACTAGGTCTGAAAGCCACACGTGATGCCTACATCATCTACAAACAACATCGAAGGTTGATCTCGATTGTCCACCTTGTCATCACCTGAAATGAAATTTATGATAGTGGGATACTGGTTATCACTTGACCTCATGACACTCCTAATTTACCACGTGTATGATGGTGATGTTGGTGGAATGGTCTGTATAATGCTGAACTACCATATAAATTGATGCTAGTAAAAGAGCATAATAACAAAATCTGTGCAACCTACCAAAAATCACTCCTATTGCATGTTGTGGAGTTGTCAATGGTCACTATCCATACCATACCTCTATATGGCCACCATCTAACTTGGCTGAACCATAGTGTGTCAAGTTGTAATCTCCAAAACTAGAGGTCCCCATACCTCCATTAGCACACTAACTCATATGAGTGTTCCATTAGCCTACTATGGTCTATCCCATGGGGATACCTGACTGGTTAGGTGCATGTAATATGAGTAAATGACCACACTTGTATTAACATGCAAGCGGTGAGGCTTGTGTACTTGTAATCCATAAACCTACCCAACTCCTAGTATAGGTGTGTGAGCATGTTGCGACCCCATGCAAATATGGTCTGTTGCTCATCCGTGAGTCTGATAGTGTAGATGAGGCCCCCATGTGTTAGGGATAGAAAGTAGATATCTAATAGTTAAATGCATATTTGATCAATAAAACAGAGAAATAAAACACATAAAATTATAGTAAAAACAAGACAACACAAAGAATTTAACATGGTTCACCCAATCCGGGCTACATCCACAAAATCACAACCATCCAATGATTTTATTATCTAGTGTAAAACATATTACAATCTTGCTAATAATTCCTACTGCAACCCCCATCCAAACCACTTATAACAAGATTTTTAGAAGCTTCCAGAATTAGGGTTTTACAAAGTTAGTTTTTTTTCTTTTTCTGTGATTTTTCCTTTTTCGATGACAACGTGAAAAAATGGAATTTTTTTTTTCTTGGGGGCTATTACCCCCAAACCCCCACTTGGCCCCGGACCCCAGTGAGGATACATGAAGAGTGTACAGTATAGCATGATCAGTCACCACATACCAACAATCTCCTACTTGGAGACTGATCAGGCTCCCCACTAAAAAATCTCCAACTTGGAGACTGATCCTGGATGACACCGTTGCACTTATAACTCTCATTGGAAATAAGCACCTTGGACCTTGCTGCCCTATTATACTTGAAGGCCAATCAAAGCTGAAGAGGAGTTCAACTTCTCCTATGTCACTTTCTTCATAAACATATCCACTGGATTGGCATTTGTATGTATCTTTTCCAGCTTGACCTGTCCATCATCCAACACTGATCGAATGAAATGATATCTCAACTATATGTGTTTGGTTTTAGAATGCAAGGAAAAATTCTTTGCAAGATGTATAGAACTCTAGCTATCTGTAAATAAGTAATTTTTATCCTGTTGTTTTCCTAACTCTTCCATGAAAATTTGCAGCCATATCATCTCCTTTTCCACCTCTGTTGCAGCAACATACTTTGCCTCCGTGGTCAATAAAGCAACCACCTTTTGCAACCGAGAAATACAACTCACTGCTGTCCCACCAACTGTAAATGCATAACCTTTGGTACTCCAACTAGTATCTACATTCCCTGCCAAATATGAGTCAACATAGCTTTTTAAATCAGTATTAGATCCCCCAAAACATAAACATTTATTGGATGTACCTCTCAAGTACCTAAGAATCTATTTTACTGCATTCCAATGCTCAACACTAGGATGACTCATATACCTACTAACAACTCCTACAACATGTGCAATATCTGGTCTTGTGTATACCATGGCGTACATTAAACTACCTACAACTGAAACATATGGTACCTTATACATTTTTTCTTCCTCCTCTTATGTCTTTGGACACATATCCTTAGTCAATTTAGCATGACTGGGCAAAGGTGTGCCGACAACTTTTGCATTTTCCATATGAAATCTCTGCAACACCTTCTCAACATAATCAACTTGAGATAAAAACAATTTTATGTTTTTCCTATCTCTTGTAATCTTCATACCAAGGATTTGCTTTACTACCCCCAAATCCTTCATACCAAATGAATTTGCTAAATTGTTGTTTTAACTCCCTTATGTGATCCATGTTAGACCTCGCTACAAGCATATCATCAACATATAAACATAAGATAATGTAGCTATAATCTTCTAACCTCTTAAAATAAACACAATGGTCTGAATTACACCAAATATAGCCTTGCTCAACCATAAAACTATCAAATTTAATATACCATTTTCGAGGTGCTTGCTTCAAGCCATATAGACTTTTCTTCAATCCGCACACAAGTTTCTCCTTACCTTTGACCTCAAATCCTTGTGGCTGTTCCATATATATTTCCTCTTCCAAATCACCTTAGAGAAAGGTTGTTTTAACATCAAGTTGCTCTAAATGCAAATCTTCAACAACCACAATACTTAAAATAGTATGGATAGAAGTCATTTTAACAACTAGAGAAAATATTTCATCAAAATCAATACCCTTTTTCTGTGCAAATCCCTTTACAACTAATTTGGCTTTAAATATTTTCTTACTTCCATCCTCTTTCAGCCTATAAACCCATTTGTTTGGTAAAGCCTTTTTACCTGCAGACAACTTGCATAATTCCCAAGTCTGATTTCATCAAGGAGTCCATTTATTCTTCCATTCCATGCTCCCATTAAACCTTGGTATCCATCTGCATAGCTTCATCAGAACATTCCGGTTTGCCAACATCAATTAATAAAATAGAATACAAAGAGGGAGAAAATATTTTTGGAGGTCTACTTATCCTTGAAGATTGTCTAACATTCACTGGAGTTTGTGGTATTTGTTGTTGTTGTTGCAGAGCATGAGGAATCACTGGAACATCATTGCTTGGTGTATCATCTAGCACTACATAATCATTTTCTTTCTTCTCATGTTGCTACAACTGATCTTTGTACAACACTTTCTCATTGAATATGACGTCCCTGCTTCTATTTTTTTTTTGATTTTCAAAATCCCAAAGCCTATAACCAAATTCACCAATGCCATATCCAAAAAATATACATTTCTTTAATTTTGCATCAAGCTTGGTTCTATTTTCAGAATCTACATGTTCAAATGCTTCACAACCGAAGGTATTGAGAAAAGAATAACTCACCTACTTACCTGTCCATGCTTCCTCTGGAATACCACAACCCAAAGGATTAGAGGGACCTCTATTGATTAAATAAAAAATAGTGTTTACAGCCTCTTCCCACATGTTTAATGGCAGCCCTACATGCAATCTCATAGTCCGTGCACACTCCATTATTGTTCTGTTCATGCGCTAGACCACTCCATTTTCCTGTGGAGTCCTTGGAACCATTTTTTGCCTACGAATACCATTAGAGGAACCATAGTATTCAAAATTTTTGCTGCAATACTCACCACCATTATCAAATTTGAGATATTTTCACTTTTTACCTGTCTCATTCTCAACCAAGCTTCTCCATTTCTTAAAAGTTTCAAATACATTAGATTTATGCCTAAGGAAATAAATCCATACCTTGTTGCATCATCAATAAAAGTGACATAGTACCGAGAGCCACTGAGAGAAGATACTTGAGCTGGTCCCCATACATCTGTATGCACAAGCTCCAATTTCTCATTTTTCTTTTGCTTCCCATCCTTGAGAAAACTAACTCTCTTTTTCTTGCCATACAAACAACTTTCTCATAAATCCATATTAACACATTTCAGACCTAGTAAAACATTCTTTGAATGAAGTACTTTCATACCTTTTGCACTCATATTCTTAAGTCTATTATGCCACAATGCTGATTCAAAGTCCATAGCAACTATCTGATTTTCTTCCTGCTAAACTACATCATCTGTTCTTGAACATTGATTTTTATCTGCAATAGCTAAAGTAGAAGGAACAATATGACCTGTACAAAGATATAAGGTTCCTACTTTCACACCTTTTGCTACCACTAAGACACCTTTTGTAACCTTCCAATTTTTATCACTAAATGTAACAACACAACCTTCATCATCTAGTTTCCCTACTAAAATTAAATTTATTTTCAACTTTGGAACGTGCCTTACCTCATGTAGTAGCCAATTATTATCATTTTGCAACTTAATCTTGATTCTTTCCTTTCCAACAATCTAACAGGGTTCATTATCTTCCAAATAAACCAGCCCAAAATCCCCTTAGACATAATCAAGAAAATAACTTCTATGAGGCGTAGCATGAAATGAAGCCCCTAAATCTAACACCCAAGAATCATCAACATTATCAAGGGAAATAATCAAAGCATCCTCATCAAATTTATTAATTATCACATTTTCCTCTTTATTGCCTTCCTTTTTGTCTCCTTTTTATTTTTCTGAGACCAACAATCTTTCTTTAAATGACCCAGCTTACCATAGTACCAACAATCCCTCTTGTCTCTAGATTGGGGCCTTTTGTCCTTTGATTTTCCTCATGACTTCCCATGACTTCTAGAATTGTTTCCTCTTTCCTTTGTTCTACCCCTGCTTTCTACATTCAAAACACTGCCTGATGTGGGTGTTCCACTTGAGTTTTTCCTATGAATTTCCTCGCTGAGAGTAACACCAACAACATCATCAAATTTCAATGTATTCGAACTAGAAATAGAATTGCTAACAACCATTACCAAGCTATTCCAGATTTTTGGAAAAGAACACAAAATCAAAAGAGCCATAACTTCTTCATCAAATTTTATATTTACAAAATTTAATTGACTGTAACCATATTAAACTCATTTAAATGATCAACAACTGACCCGCCTTCTACCATTTTCATATTAAATAAATGCTTCATAGGAAATACCTTATTCAAAGCGAAAGGCTTTTCATATAACTTTTCCAGGGTTTCCATCAACTCTTGAGTTGTCTTTGCTATTGTAATATTGAATGCCACCGATTGTGCTAGGAATAAAAGAATGGCTCCCAATGCCTTTCTATCGAGAAGATTCCATTCCTCATCACTCATTGTTGCCAATTTCTTAGCTATTCCTTCCAACGACCTCCATAAATCCTTCTGATAGAGATAATCCTCCATCTGCATCTTCCATAACTGATAGTTCTGCCCATTAAATTTATCTACCTCCAATTTACCCTCGTCTGCCATTGCTCCCACTTAACTGTGAGACTCCCACTCAACCGTGAGACCTTCCTCTAGAGGATAACTAAAAAAAACCTCGCTTTGATACCACTTGTTAGGGATAGAAAGAAAATATCTAATAGTTAAATGCAAATTTGATCAATAAAATAGAGAAATAAAACACACAGAAAATTATAACAGAAACAAGACAACACAGAGAATTTAACTTGGTTCACCCAATTTGGGCTACATCCACAAAACCATAGCCATCCAATGATTTTATTATCTAGTGTAAAACATATTACAATATCGCTAATAATTCCCTATTGCAACCCCCATCCAAACTGCTTATAACAAGCTTTTTAGAAGATTCCAGAATTAGGGTTTTACAAAGTTGGGTTTTTTTCTTTTTCTTTTTTAGTGATTTTTTTTTCGGTATTGATGCAAAAAAATGGGAATTTTTTTCTCTCGGGCTACCACCCTTGAACCCCTACCCGGGGCCCAGCCCTACCCTAGACCCCAACGAGGATACATGAAGAGTGTACAATATATCATGATTAGTCACCACATACCAACACCATGAAGGCGAGAGCCCCGCCCATCCATGGTCACTCGTATGGTGACCGTCATTACCATCACCCTCTGAATAATAGGGACCACTACGTTGTCATTCTCATACCAGTGAATGTAGATGTGTCCAATCCCATCACCAGGATTTGTATGTTTTACATAATATTGGATGCCCTCGTATCAATCTCAGGTTGAGTGTGCATCATCTAGTGCCACCCGTCGTCCATGGATGGGGAGGTCAGTGATTTGATAGACATCCTCCAACATGACAGTCATCTCACCCATCAAAAGGTGGAATGCTGAGGTGGTTGAGTCCCATCGCTCCATTAGTGCCATGAGCATGTAATTGTGGTACAAAATATTTTGCATAGTGTAAGTCCACCATAGGCACACCCATTGAAGATTCCCCTCCTCATCTAGGGACATCCGTTGTGTGTGATCGTGGAGAATCTAGAGCACACATCTGCCATCATGCTCTCCTATCTCTAGGTAATCCTGAAAAATGAAAAAAGATTCAAGTTAGAACCATCTACATCAAAAAATTCTAACTTCTACATCAACATTTTTCTAAACATGGCCTTTAGATGCAAGTGTGCTACATAGACGTCTATGTGACATACTATTTTATGAGGTTTTCCATTGGAGCTTCCTGGACAATAGTGTGACTAGTGGACCCTAGCATAGTCGAAGGCCTCCAGTGTGCGGGTGGGACACCAACACATTGGCAGGATGCCTTCACGCTGTTAGGACACCTGCACTCTAATTTGTGAAAAAACTATTAAAAAATTGTAATAAAACATATAAAAATAGGTTTTTCAGATTCACTTGGTCAACATTGCATCCCTCGATAACTTCCTAATGTAGCTACTTGATCTGTGGCTCTTCAAACTCTCATCTACGAGGCATTTTGCTAGCTCTTCTCACAAAAGTCAGCAAAAAAACTCACGGTGAATAGTAAAAATGACCCTTCTATGGGCCCACTCAGGTATATATAGGCCCCCCTTGGGTCCCATTTTTCTTGATGATTGTGGTCTCATCATTTTTTCCTATGTTTACCCCACCAAGATAGGAGAAAAACCAAAAGAGGGCATATATGTTAGGATTAAGGTGTCATCCACCTTGTAAATCCTATGTTATATGTCATGGTTCCAACATCCTTGCAAAGTGTCTCTAGGCACTTAGGGTGTATTGGGAAATATTTTGTAATATTTTTTCTCACCATTTTTTGTAATATACTCATAAGGGGTGATGGGTCCACTAGCAGTGGTAAAGGTGAGTTGTCGATATATTATTTAATATTATTTTTCCCACATGTGGACACCTAGAATGGGATAATAAAAGATAAAGGAAATGATAAATAAGTGACGATTGAGATTCACCAAGTGAGTAATAGATAGAGGAAACATGTGTCACTTAGTTTTCCATCATTTATTGCATTTAATGTAATGTTTATCTCCTCAAGTTTGGGTGCCCAAGTTGGAGGGAATGTATTCGAACCAAAATAAGTGTCCTTTCACATTCCATGAAGTATTTCCAAGGGTTGGGTCATTTGGAATGAAGGGCCATATTTGGTGCATTAGATGCCTTCAAAAATCTATAAAATTATCCTCTTGGATGTAGAATTTAAGGAGGAATAGCTAAAAGTAGTGTTACTCTGCAGGAACAAGGATAGTTGGAGACATAAGGAGGTTGTTCATAGGTACACAGGTGTTTCCATGTTGGAGGGAAATAGGAGAATTAAAGTGGTTGCATTGTAATCTCATTTATTTTTTGATAATGCATACTTGACCTCTCTTCTTGGTGGAGTGTTTTCCAGCAAGGGTTTTTCCACGTAAATCTTGTGTTATGTGATGATCTCGTGTTGCTGATTTTTGCCTCTTTGCTGCTATATTATGCTGATGATATTCTATATTTATTACTATTATAAGTTCACATAAGGTAGTGCTTATAAGCATGATATGTTGGTTATTTTTTGACATCATAAAGAAGATGGATCTAATCATGATATAATTTCCATTTTAAGGCAACTTAATTTTCAGATTTTCATATAAGTTTCAGATTTGCATGTTGCTATTGTCCAAGCCTTGTATCTCATCCATTGAAGTCTTTTTTGGATAGAGATTAAATTTCCCAACAATTAGTATTGAACCTATTTATTTCTCATCAATATACTCATCTCTTCATCATATTTTTCTTCTGAACCACTGGATTTTTCTTGATCATTCTTCTCACCTTGGTAGCTTCTTCTAATTTTTTAGTTGACTTAAATTTGAGTTTTTTAGAAAAAACATTCATGTTAGATGTTGTAGTTTCTCACCGAGCTTGATTATTGGGGGCATAATTGATACCTACTTTCTTGACCTTTACAACCTCTATAGTATCCTTTTTGGCATGCATATCTATAATTTTTTTTAAATTTTTGAGTTTGATCTAATGTTCTCTTTTCTACTTAGTGTAGCTTATTTTTCCCAAAGACTAGCTCACTAAAGCGGGGGAAAAATGTAATGTTGTAAAATTACACCCCCTAGAAATTTCACATTTGTACATTTAACCCTTGCATTTATGATTAGAACCTTATGGATCAAAATTTTGTGATTTCAACTTCATAAGGACCAATGATGAAGCAATAGTAGTCTTCCACCTTGTTTCTTGCAAAATGATGAGTTATACACCTGCACAACATGCAAACATCTACTTGATGTGCTAATGCCCTTGTAATTTTGTGAGTTTAAATGAGGAATCTTAAAATATTTGACCCATGACATGTGTCCCTATGGTAGGTTTCTAAGAGTAATGGCTCTTCCTACTCATGTAGTTGAAAGAAACCTTTCTTTTCACTCTCATTCTCATTCATTCTATCATTCTCTCTCATTCAAACATGTTTCTCTTGCTATTCTCTTCTTCATCTTGTTTCTATGGCGAAGCTCTGTCAGATTGAAGCCTCTCCAACTATCAAAGCTCTCTTGCAAGAGCTCAACATCATGTTTATCAAGCCAACAAGGGATTGTAGATTGTTGGTAACTCTCTCTTGATCCTTGTATATTTTCTATCACATTTTCTATTGTTTCTTTATCTTGTGATATGGGTTCTCCTCCTAAGTAGGGTTTTCTTTTATCACTTTGTGTCTTTATCTTGTGATACAAGTTCTCCTCCCAATTCAAGTTTGATTTTATCACCTTGTGTTTACTTTACTTTGTGTCTACTATTCTCTCCATTTGTCTAGTGGTCCATGGAGGTGTGAACACCAAATTAGGGGTTTGACTGTGGCAAGCCCCGAAATCGCCCCAACATTTTTCCTCATTCACCTTGTGTGCAGTTTGTCATGTGGAGCTTTATGGGAGGCTTCAAAGTGTAGGAACTCTTGTAAGTAGGTTCTTCACCTCCCTTATCATTTATTATTATTTTCTATTTCTTTGTTAAGTTAGTAGTTTAAATGAACCTCAGATCTAGAATAGTTGGTAGGTCCTTTAGAGTTCTATCTGGAGGTTTAGTGCTCTATCCATGCAAGACACCAACACATCTAGGAATTTAGTGCACTACACTGGTGTCTCACTCCCGCATTGTCATCCTTTGGTTGAGAGCTTCTCCTTTAGTCCCAAGAATCTCAGTGATCTTCTCCTTTGATTCCTAAAGTTTTCTATCTATTATCTCCCTTGAAACTCTATTTTCGATATATTCTCTTGCAATCTCTTTCATCGTATTCAATTCATTCGGTAGTCTAAGGTAGTTTAGGGTAGTTCATTCCTTGGGACTCTCTTGGTAAGCAAGAGACTCATGAGCAACGAATCCCCCTTCTCTACAAGAGGATGTTAATTATTTGAGTAGCCATGCTTTAATTTACAAATTTATGGGGATTTAGGTGTCCTTTCCTTTCTTGGATTTGTGGGCCCTTCGAACTTGGAATCCAAAGGGGGATATGGAGGTTACGTAGGTAGCCAATAGCTATTCATAGTGGTATTCTCATGCCTTGAAGATTAGAATAAGGTATTTGAAGGAGGTCTTTATTTCTATAATTAGGTAGGGCTATTTATCATGCCTTGGTATATAAGAATTAATCCAGTAAAGGAGTTGCCATCAAGGGTTCTGTTGTGCACGTTTTGCACACATGCCCCACCATAGGCAGGGACCCCCTTTTTTTTGCTCCCGATAGGCTACTTTGCTCCTATCTTGTTTTGCGTGCCCCATTTTCCAAGCCCAACTTGGTCATGTGCCTTCAAACGATCAAATCCCCTTGCCCAAATTTACCTACTTAGGGTATTCAAATCCGTGGAGAAATGAAGTCCCCCCATCCCTTTTCTGCCCATTGTCTTGTTTCTGCTGGCTTGGTCCTTGATTGCTCAATTTGTTTTTTTCCACATTTTTTGACTTTAGGGACAAGTTTCTTGTGGATTTGGGATGTTTTTGTGGTGCCTAAGTGAACTGCCAAAGTTTCGTCAACGTTTCGTTAAATTTTGGTGGTTTCAGAACTTTCTTTCCGGAACTCCCTTCCTCTTTGGCTATTTTGGAAACATCCGTGGACCCCTGCTGGTCCGGTTTCCACATTTTTGACTTTGGGGATAAATTTTTGGTGGATTTGGGATGTGTTTGTGGTGCCTAAGTGAACTGCCAAGGTTTCATCAATGTTCCGTTAAGTTTCGGTGGTTTCAGAACGTTCCCTCTGGAACTCCCTTCCTCTTTGGCTATTTTGGAAATATCTGTGGACCCTTGCTAGTTCGGTTTCCACAATTTTTGACTTTGGGGATAACTTTTTGGTGGATTTGGGATGTGTTTGTGGTGCCTAAGTGAACTGCCAAGGTTTCATCAATGTTCCATTAAGTTTTGGTGGTTTTAGAACGTTCACTCTGGAGCTCCCTTCCTCTTTGGCTGTTTTAAACATCCGTGGACCCTCGTCGGTCTGGTTTCCACATTTTTGACTTTGGGGCCAACCTTTTTGGTGGATCTGAGATGTGTTTGTGGTGCCTAAGTGAACTGTCAAAGTTTCGTCAATGTTTTGTTAAGTTTTGGTGGTTTCAGAACTTTCCCTCTGGAACTCCCTTCCTCTTTAGCTATTTTGGAAACATCCGTGGACCCCTGCCAGTCTAGTTTCCACATTTTTGACTTTGGGGATAACTTTTTGGTGGATTTGGGATGTGTTTGTGGTGCCTAAGTGAACTACCAAGGTTTCGTCAACATTCCGTTAAGTTTCGGTGGTTTCAAAATGTTCCCTTTGGAACTCCCTTCCTCTTTGGCCGTTTTGAACATCCGTGGACCCCCGTCGGTCCGGTTTCCACATTTTTGACTTTGGGGCCAACTTTTTGGTGGATATGAGATGTGTTTGTGGTGCCTAAGCGAACTGCCAAGGTTTCGTCAATGTTCCATTAAGTTTCGGTGGTTCCGGAGCTTCGTCCCCCTTTGGCTGTTTTAGAACATCCGTGGAGCCCTGGCGACTCGGCCTTCAGAGCTCGGCCCCTCTGTGGCCGTTTCTTGGACTCTATCCCTCTTTGGCCGTTTTGAACATCTGTGGAGCCCCGGCAACCCGGCCTCCGGAGCCCGGCCCTTCCATGGCCGTTTTCAGGACTCTGTCCCTCTTTGGTCGTTTTGAACATCCGTGGAGCCCTGGCGACCCAGCCTTTGGAGCCTAGCCCCTCCGTGGCCGTTTTCGAGACTCCGTCCCTTCATGGCCATTTTGAAGTTCCGCTTTTTTTGAATTGAGTCCAATCTTGAGGAAGTTTTTTTGGGCACTCTTCCTTCCCCTTTTCCCATGTGCTATAATTGAAAAATCTTGATTTTTCTATGTTTTGTGAGGTCTAGGAACTTCCCTTCCGGTTTGCTGTCCCTCATTTGTTGCCCGCCCCCTTGGGTCCGCATTAATGTTTATGATCCGAATGAGTTCCAAATATGAATATTATGATCTTTTGATGATGCATGGATAGATCTAGAAATGATTTTGCAAGATTTGACTAATGTTTTCCTTGATTTGTGTATGAAAGCACTCACGACACTTCATGTATGCAGGATTCAAGGAGCCTACTGCGGGTTCGTCAGGGGACCCATCGAGAAAGTTGAACAAGGAATGTGCATAGCTCCTGTCACCATTCATTTCATGTTCGCCTCTCCCCTAACACCCCACCAACAGGGTCAACGTTAGAATAAGGCCTATGCCAAGGAAGTCAATGACAAAAATGCAAGGGGGTGGTCTTGAAGAAAGCATAAGGGAGCTGTCTGCCTAAATCAGGGGCAACCAATCCATTGATGCTAGTCGTCGATGGGATCGTTTGATCCAAGAAAGAAAACTACAAACACATCAAGTAAGAAGACAACTTTCAGGCAGTTTCAGCTATAGTAAAAGGGCAATCAGCTAAATGACGAAACTGCTACAACACCTGGGCACTAGATGACAAAACAGGGAAAAGACAAATATGTTTTTTAAATTGCTGAATATTGTGGGGTAGGTGAAACCCTAATGTAAATCAAATTTGGGCCACTCATTGTGAATTAATCCTAGCCATTCATCTGAGCTTTGGAAGACTATAAATAGGGGCTTGCCCCTCATTTGTAAAGGGTTGGAGAACTGATGTAAAGACATTCTGTAGCAATAGAAAGTAGCATTGCATGATTTATAGGTGTTCCTTTTGAGTTTTCTCTTTATGTATGCATGGTTCAACTTACCTATTAGTTTAGGTGTTAGTTCCTTGAATGGAAGTGGTGAGGGTGATTGTTGTTATAGTATTTGATGAGCTTCCAGCCCATACTTTTAGCACTTGTTGATGACAAGCTGCTGTGCAAAGTTAGCCTGGGCTTCTTTCTGTCATTGCTGCAACCTAGTTCAATTGCATGTTCATGATGTGTATATGTAATTTGAAAATCAGCAGACCTTAGAAGATTGCACTGGTTTTGTGTAGCTGTAGGTTTCTCTTGGTCAAGCAAAACTCAGTTTAGGAAGCCTGTCTACTTTAGCAGCCACCATTGTCACTGTTCATTCATAGCTTAGGATTAGAATAGCTTTCTTAACCCTTCTCCTTTTGCAGTTTCTTTTAATCGTTGGTTAGAGTATGATCCAAAGCATCACCATCAAGCTAAATCAAATGAACTTGAGAGTTTCAGCTTGCTATTTTGAGTGGACAACCATTGTTCATTCACTTCCAACACTTTGAAACTGCATTTGCAAACTCAACTTCCCATGCTTTGTAACTCATCCGTAAGTCCGCCTTGTGATTCCAACAAATCACATAAAACAAATGAGATATTCCAAGCACTATCAAGATCTGACATTAGAGACCTTGGGATAGTGTTCTGCAATTTGATTGTGGAAGATTTTCTTTCAAGAGAGGTAGTGCACTTATGCACTACCTGTGTTGAGAAGTGCATAAAAAACACATCAACAGGTTCTAGTTTGGGTGAGGCTTCCTTGGATTCCATTGGAGTTTTAGAGGAACAATATTCTTCATGTGATTGTGCTTCTTCTAGGAAACTAGTTGGTCCAGCTTAACAAACTTTGGATAAGAAGGCAATCTCTTATGCTATAATTTGTATTGAAATTGATTAAAATAACCCATTACTAGATTGGATGGAAATTCAAATCAGTTCTTCATGGATTAAAATTTTGGATTATGAAGCTCTCTCATTTCATTTCCAGACCTGCCATGAGTACAAGCACTTGTATAGGAAATTTCCTAAACTTAGCTCGTCTAAGGTACATGCTAGCAATGTTTCATCCAAAGTGTTTCCTCATCCTCCACTTTCAAAGGATAAAGGAAAAACCCTAATATCAGACAAGGAAACAGATAAGGAGGGTTTTACACCTATCAAGTCCTAAAACAAGGGGAGAGTCTTGAAGAAAACCTTCAAGGATAGATAGGGTGAAGAGACTTATAACCGTATTGTGGCATTGGAGGATATTAATCAACATGTGGAGAATTCAAACAAATAGATTTTTGAATGATTAATTTGGGGATGGATTAGATGGCTCCCAAAATATATGTCAGTATCAATGGTTTGGTGGAGGATTGGATTGAGATACAAATGGCTACATATCAAATTCAAGAGATCCCTAAATCTTTGGCCCCTCCTGAGAGGAATTATTTGGTTGAAGGATCGATCTTGGCCTTGCTAGAATAGGTGCCAAAGGTAGGGGTTCGAGACCATGGTAAAGGTAGTAAATTTGTGTCGACCTTGGGTTTACAATAAAAGAACTTCAAAAAGGGTGGCTCAGAGAAGCCCTTCAAGTTGGGAAAGAAGAAAGATCAAGATAAAATTAAATTAATGGGGGAGAATTTGGTGGATTCAGGTTTAGTTAAGTCTATTGAATCCCACTTTTCTAATTCTCATAAATGATTTTTCTCTCCTGGAATATGAGGGGTTTGCATAACATCCCTCAACAAAAGGTTATTTAGGATTTGATTAAGTTGCATTCTCCTGATGTGGTTCTCATTTAGGAAACTAAGATGTTAGTTGAAGGTATGTTCAATGTGGCTTCTAAGATGCAGTGGAGAGGTTAGTATCAGTGTGTTGGGGTTTAGGGAAGTGTTGGACGTATTGTTTTCCTTTGGGACCCACAAAATATCTCTCCTCTTAGGTGGATTTATGGTAGAATCTCTTTATCCATGACTATTTAAAGCTTCGTATTTGGTGAAATATTCTTGTGTACCAATATTTATGCTCTAAATTTCTTGCTTGGTAAAATATTTCTTTGAGATCATATTCGATATGTGAGGTCCCTTGCTCCTTTTTTCTTATGGATTTTGGCTGGTGATTTTAATGTTATCACTAGTTTGGAGGAAAAGAAAGGGGAGTGGATAGGATTGATCCTTCATCTTTTATTTTGAGATATAATATTGCCTCTCTAAACTTGATTGATATAAAAATAGGGAATGGTACATTCACTTGTGTAACATAGAGGATCTACTACGTCTCCCATGTCTCTAGGCAAGGGAAGAGTCTATAGGGAGTGGATGGATCTAGGTTACCTCAATGAAAAAAGATCAAGTGATAGGGTGACAAATAAATGAAAGACTGAACTATTTTTTTGAATTTTTATGAATGTTTATGATAGAAAACTTTAGAAAGTAGATTAATAGACCTTAAAGGTCTCAAGAGATAGACTAATAAGCTTTAAACCAGAGGATGAGAGTGCAAACCAAGGATGATAGTGTGGAATTTTGGCATCTCTATGGCACACCGACATCTCGTACAGACCAGAAGCATAGTCTTCTATCAGAGACACTTAGGATCTACTAACAACTTGAATGCTAAAGTTTGATAGTTTTATTAATCAAAATAGAATATTGAAAATCTATAAAATGTAAAGTACAAGAAGAAGAATACTTAAATGATAGGAAAACTAACTATTAAATAAAATGATGAATAGTGGAAGAAAATAGATTAACTTATGGTAGGTCCAACCTCCCGCAAGATCCTCACACATAAAACCTACACAAACATAAATGAGAAAAGTGTTGGGATGATTTTTGGGGCTTTCCTTAGTCAAACCACCACTTTGGTGTTGCCACCTCTATGGATAACCAAATAGACAATGATATAGAAATGTAGATAAAGAAGTGATAAGGAAAGACATAGAATATGTAAGATAACAATATTCTAAACAATAAAAATGATAATTCTATGAAATTAAAAGTTACCTTCCCTCCAACAAGCTTGGTGAAGCTTAGAGGAAGAGTAGTCCTTTGAAGATGTAAGATGAATGTATGATAGTGTGGTGTAAAAATATTGAACTTGCAAGAAGAAATGGTGTAGAGCTACAAGACGACTATAATGGAGAGAATGTGAGAATAAAGTGTTAGAATGTGAGAGCGTGAGATCAAATTGTAAGAATGATATTGAAGGAGAAAGAGGGAAATAAATGGTCAAATTACATGCTAAAGATCCATTCCTAATCATGCATGTGATTGTAGAGGTGTTACACTTCATGGGTAGGTGACAGTGTAACGTCCCAACGACCATATGAGTAGGAATCTTGTCAAAATGTTCACATGGCATGCAAATGTTTGTGCAACATAGAGGCATCCCAAAAAAAAATTCCCCCACCAATAGAAAATGACAAAGTAGGGACAAAAATGAAGGCTTAGAAGGAAAGGTTTTGTATTATTGTCTTATTAAGCTAAAGTAAAGGGTGATGTTATGAGAAATTGCATAAGGGTGAAATTTTACACCATAACATTTTTCCCCCACTTTAGTGAGCATATGTATCTAAACATGTGTGAGATAAAGTAGAAAGAGATTGACGAGAATATACCAAATACAAAGAGGAAGTAGACCTTTGATCTGGTATACTTGAAATGAAAGGGGCTTCATTAGAATGTGAAGAGGATACAAATATTTGATCTTGTAAAGCTAGCTATAATCTCACCACAAACATGTTAGCAATAGACAAACATGTTAGGTGAAAAAGTGAAAAATGATACACAAGATAAAAAAATTTATAGACAAGATAAGACAATATGATTAGATAAAGGTGGTGTTGATAGGTATGGCTAGTATGGATAGAAACCATATGACAAGCATATAGGCCTATGGTTTCTACAAAATACATTGTAGGATAGTCACAGAAAAGACAAGATAAGTCTAGTCAGGTCACCCCCAAGCTAGACGATGAGACATAAGACATATATATAAGACATCAAGGAATCCTTTTGAGACTTTTGAATATTTTTTGAAAATTAAGAATATATGATAGCCTCCCCTTAGAATGATGTGTGCTATATAGAGGAGCACATGTCATTCTAAGGAGAAGAGAAATACAAGAGATGTTGTGGAATGAGATACATAGTGAGATGTATTCATAGAATGTTGTTATGCCAAGGAAAACACATAGAAACCACAACATCACAAAGTAGAAAAGAAGAGACAAAGAAATCAAGAGCATAGGGGATCTAGCTATTCAGGGTCAAAATTGCTCATAGATATTGATAGATAAGTATAATATAAGTGTATATACGAAATATCATCACACCCCAAATGTATTAGAATAGGAAGAAGAGCACATGAAGACAAAGTAAAAATAAAAATTGGGTCAACATGGAAGGGGCCTAAATGAACCCACACTTTGCATCTTTCTTGATGTGAAAATAAATATTTACAACACATAAAAGAATGATGAGACACATAGAATAAGTGTATGAAATTTTTCTCTCCTATATCCAAACACCTACAAGAGTAGCAAGGGTCCTCTAGGAGAGACCATAAACATATATAAATAAGTACAAGGGAGCACAAATAAACATGAAAAACTAATCTAAAGATATAGAAGAGGTTGCTCCTCTAATCCAAATCCACCAATAGGTCATCCTGCTCCCAATCTAGATCATTATATGGGGAGGGAGGATGAGCCTTTAGGGGAGGGATAGCTAAAGCAATACTTGCTGACTCACCTACAACAAGGGATAAGGAGGCCCCTTGAGGTCCTCACCAGTGAGCTCATGTGAGACTAAAGTCATCAATCTTGTGAATATTAAGGAAAGAGTCGAGATGTTCTTCAATGAGTTGAACATGCACCTTTCAAGAGTGGCATAAGTCAATTGATTAGGAGGAGGATAAGACACTTGAGATTGACTATCATCCTCGAGTAGAGGAGTAGTGACAAACTCCAGGGATAAGAGAGCTTCCTCTCTCACAAGGAAGACATATGATAGAGAAGAACTAAATTCAAGAGTGATATTGCTATTAGGATTTAACCATGTAGTTTTATGAGAAAGACATTGACCCATAAAACTACACAGTTGAAACTTGATAGCAATATCACAATTTGACACACTATGGAAAATACCTCCTACTTATCAAGATTCAAGAGAGTACACAAATTTATTATGACCATCACTTGGAATGAGGTCATTCTATAGCTTGTGCTTCATCAAAGGATGTGGAATCCTCATAGATGAAGTGGAATTAGAAGGAGAAAGAGCCACATAAGACACCACCTTTGTGAAATGCATGTCTATAGGCTACAAGAAAGGAGGAATATCAGGAGAATAAGAAGAGGTGTGTCACGTCTCAATCCGGATGCAAGTTACTTTTTGGCTTTGTGTGGATTTGTTACATGTTTTGTTGTGCTTGATAGAGTAATGATTAATATGATGATATTTTGGCATGGAGATAAATGAAAGTGTTTATTTGAAATTATGAAAAATTGAAAAGTATTGAATGCGTTTTATTTTGAAAATGAAGCAAAATAGAGTAGAAACATTTTTATTAATGTAATGCATTGCTTTATTTATATCTTGACATGATACTAATTCAATTATTGTTGTGTGCCTGAGTGCACTTGAGTTGCAGGAAGTTGAAGACCAAGGGTGTGATTAAGGAGAGGTGATTAGCATCTTGACAGGACAAAGCAGGAAGACCTCTCAATCACACACACACACTTAGTTTCATATAGACTGCATTTAGGAATGTATAACTTTTGTGTGTTTGTTTTGAACTATTTTCAAATTAAATAATAATTAGTAAAATTAAATAAATGATGTAGTGAAAGCATGGTAAAATAAAGGATTAAGCTTTAATTAAAAGTTAATTATGGATTCTTGATTTAAATAATTATGCATGCTACTTTTCTTTTATTTTGTGTTAAACTTTGAGTTAATTAGTTAATCATTAAGTTATAAGATATTTATTTTTATTGTTGAGTAAATATTTTCGAAATGGGATTTACATGCAATTAAATTGAAGATTATTATTATTTTTAAAATACATTTCAAGATTAGGGTAGAAAATTGGAAATGGGAAAAGCAATTTTAAAAAGGGAAGAGAGTTCTTGTGAAGGTAACAGTTCTTGAAAATAATCTTGAAAACAAGCTCTGTAATTTTTCTCTAATGGATGCCAAGCAAATGTTGAATCTTTTAGAACAATATGTTTAGAATTAATCTTGGGAAAGTAGTGGAAGGATAGAGAGTTGGAAAAGCAATTGGAGAGAAGGAAGAAGAAGAGGCTTTCTCTGAGAAACCAGTTTGATAAGAGGCAAAAGAAGAAGCTGGCTAAAGAGCATCTCCAATTCTAGCTGGAAGCGTAATACCAGGTTCTTTATTCTTTTTCCACATTTTCTATTGAAATATGCAAAAACTTCTGAAAAAATTGAATGCAAAGTGTTTGGTTTGTATGCAAAAGCTGTGAAAATCTAGGAAATTGAATCACTTTGAGTGCACTGAAAGTAATTGCACAATTATACTTCTTTCAGAATTGGGGTTTATTTTTCTCTTCTTTATTCACTGTGGTTCTTGAATTGGCTTTTCAATCTTTGAACTGTGAATCTGTACACACACACACACAGATATATATATATATATACACACATATATTGTTGTGCATATATATATATACTGTCAAAAGCTTGTATCAATCTCGTATATACTTGTATCAATCCTGTTTTTCGCAGAGATTATATGAATTAAAACCAACATCGATATTCTTTTGAGATTAAATTTATTTGTTTGGGGGATTACACCCCAACCTGCCCATAGAGGATGGGTGGCATTGTGAGAGGGCAACGGCCTCCATAGGCCACGGCCTGTGGAGGTGGCGTTGCCTCCTCACAGCCAATGCCCTTCCCTATGGGGAGACGTTGGCCTCAACCTCTTTTAATACTACAACTTAAACAATTTTTGGTGGCTTTCAAAACTGCTAACTATGAACCTTTTATTTTTTGCGCCCAATGCTGTTTGAGAATGAAAAATTTATAAATATAAATAACAATATATATGTATATATATAATATATATCTGTGCTTATATATATATATAAGCACAAATATATATATATATATATACACATTCATAATGGTATTTGAACCTTAGTTTTTACACAGAAAATGTATCTCTCTGTTAGTTAAAATACACAGTAAATGTATATGATAAAGATATTTATAAATAAATACAAATATATGTATAGTTATATACACACAGGTATATATTTATATACTCGACATAGATACCACAACTAGCAACAAAAAACATTACTTTTTGGTATTGATAATATACAGAAAGAAAAACACAACATTGCATTCAAGATCCCTCATGTGATATCCGTATAAGTCTATTATGCCTATATAGATACATGTAAATAATATATTCGCATATATATACATACAAACACAACAGAGGTATAAAAAAATCTATACAATAAATTCTTATATCTCAAGTTGAAACTCTGGAAACATAGAATAAATTCATACAAATAATTCTGTGTTGAATAGCAAACTTGTTTTTGTATACAAATCTGGTTATCTACTTTATTCATCTTTTTCTAAAATTGTCTATATTTTCTGAATATTGGTGTGTTGTGAAAAACATCATATATCTTTTCTGAACTTGGGGAAAATACTCATAAGGCTATGATCAAAGCTGAAAATGAAACTTTGTAGCCAATATAGACTATTGAAAACACATTTAAAATTAGAGATTTTTCTGATAAGAATGGTTTTCTTTTTGCTATGTAAAACCCACTTGAAATTGTACAAGAAAACCCCATTTGCTGATTGTATGTATGTAGCTAATTTTTTTTTTTGGCAACTCTTTGTGCAAACATTGGGAAATGATGAAACTTCTTTGAAATTAGAAATGTGTAAAATTGGAAGTGAACTTAGATGGAAATGCATTATTTACTATATTTTGAGAAAGCTTCCGGGATAGGATGTCGAAGGTGGACCCACAGAGACGATAGTTTTACCTTTTCTAAAACTATCACTTGTTTTATTTATGCTTGGCCAAGCACATGCACCATTGAAATAGATGGAATTAAAAGCCTAGAACTAAATGAATATAGGTCTTTGCCACCTCCTGGTTGAGAGAAATATGTGATTCTCATGTTAGGAATGCATATAGGCATCAAACTTGCATCAAGAGTTCCCTCCTGCGTTGTTGTTTCAGGTTGCTAGGCTCCTCGTGTAGGGCTGGGGATTTCTTTGAGTTAGGAAGAAACCCGGGGAAGTATTGTACTTCGTGGTTGGGTGGAAAAGGTGCCTTAATCACACTCTTGGCCCCAGCTTGCAAGAAGACTAGTGGTATCACGACAGTTGAGGTTTAGAGATTTAAATGTTATAAATGTATTCATGTATTATTTGGAATGGCTTGTAAAGCCCACTTGTAAATGTAATTTTATTTGTAATTCAATATTGCAACATTGAAATAGATGTATTGGAAAGAAATATTTGATGTAACATTGAAATAGATGTACTGATTGAGAGTTAGTCATGTAATTGAAAACTTGAGTGAATTTATGGAAACTCATTGATATGTGAATGGCAATCATATATGTATAATTGCAATGATCCTTATTGTTATTTAATTTTATTTAATTTGCATACATGAATGGAAATATATTCTTAATTTTCCTTTTGAGCATTTATGGAAAGATAATGACATATGCATCCTTTATTTATACTGTACTTGGAATGAATTAAGTTTGGTAAGTGTATGGCTAAATGAACATCAATTTTTGAGTGTTACAAGGTGATTCCACTGAGGGAGAGATGAACACTTGCACCCTTTTGGGGTGAGGTTCATTAGGATCCATTGATGAAGCCAAAAGAAGAATTGAGGTGATGAGAATTCAGGTAAAAGAAAATATAGAAGTAGGAGAAACTGAAATGGAAGAAGTTTAAGTAGAAATAATAGGCTCCTCCTTAGTCTTTTGTAGGGTAGCGTGCTCCTTATTCAGATCCTTTCATTGGTGCTTACGCTCATGCACCAGTTGATTACATCAGTTGTGGGTACTAGAAGACGTGGATTGAGAGGAGGTTGGGGGATTCTGTTCTACCACATGGGCAACCTCCATAACTATCACTAGTGGACGGGTGGACTCCTAAGGAGGAGAGAAAGGAGGAGGAAAAAAATCAAAGAGAGAGACAGATGTATCAAAAGTTGTCCTCTTTCCTTTCTCTAAATTGGGATAAGGTGGAGGAATAGACAGAGGCCATAGAGGCTGAGACATAGGAACCACCCCATGGGAATGCTTCCCCTTACCATAAAGGGTGGGTTGGGGCATTGTGGTAAAACAAGAAGCTAAAAGACTTGTGGCTTTGATTTCTGCAGTGTAGGCGATTTTCCTTTTCTTGTGCCAAGCACAGTAGGAGGAATAGAAGATGCCACCAAAAGCTAGGAATAAGAAGTAGAAGGTGCAGAAGAAGACAACATGGAAGAAGAAGAAGAGGAATGATAAGGCCCCGGGGAAAGAGCATGCTTGTCCTTCCCCTTTAGAGAAGAAAAATATTAAGCATACTATTGTGCACACAAACAAGCCTTCAAAGAAATAACATGAGTAGACGGATGAAAAACACCCTTTGGCATTGAGCCCCTAGGCTTGTATTTGAAATAAGCTCTATATAAAAGATCCATCCAAGAGGTAGAGGTTCGATTGGGGTAGGCCAAAAGAGGTCAAGGGAGAAGCCCCACATGATACTAGTGGTTTATATCTAGTATCCTAGAAAGTATGTACAAAAACCTTTTTGGAAAACTTTTGACATTTATGGACTACTGAGGCAACTGCATTTATGGAGACTAGCCATGGAATTCCTGGCCTCACTCTCAAAATTTTGGACTTGGGAACCACAACAAATGGGAAAAATAAATTGAACCAATAGGTGCAATAGAAAACCCATCATGCGTGTGAAGGGTGGCATGTAACTCATCATACTTCTCCTTATGTAAATTATTTATAAAAGGGCCTCCTCCATAATGATGTTCACATGACTCAAAGGATCAATCATAATTCCTGTTATGACATTGTCATTGATTTGAGCTAGAATATATAGAAAGGATAGTTCCTTGTTTAGAGGAAGATCATGTGAAGTGAATATAATTTTAGGAATAAAATTCACATGGTTTGAAGGAGGAATATGAGTGAATGAGACTAAATTCACATACTCAGATGGGGTGACATCAAAATATAAAAAATATAGAGTGAACAAATTAGTAGAATGTGATTGGAATAGATATGTGTAGATTTACAACTAGTTATTCAACTTCACTATATATTTGTTCAAGTTATGATTCCTACCATCAAGCCGGATAGTCCTATTATCAATGTGGTTCTGAATCACATGACACAAACAAACACATCTCTCGCTATCATATCTAGAGACTCAATGATACTAATAGAACTTTTGTTCGTCGTACCACTGAGGATATGGATCATATAGTGGTCTAATCTTTGGTAAGGTTATTATTCCATATTTTAGAAGTTTTTGTAGGATGCTATTTGTTGGGTGAAAATTATGTAATCCCTTTTAAAAAATTACAAAACCTTGATTTCAACCACAACTATGTGAGATAGAATCTCTCCTCTCGGAAAGGGGAGGAACCCTTCTTATTGCTTATTGAAACTAAGGAAAAATAATTAAATATTTACAATAATGATATGAGGGTGTGTCACATTAATGATTCTCTCCTTTTTTAGAGAATATGTTTTACAATGTTTCACGATTTTAGGTTCCTGGTGCAATACAACTTCAAACTAAAACTAAGTAGTAATTCCAATATTCCTATCTTGTCAAAGCAAAGCATAGGAATACCAACATGATAAATATAAATAATAAATAAGGAAAGCTCACAGAGGCACAAAATTCGTTCTATAGCTTTTGATAAAGAATCCTTCAATATATTAACCAACATTGTATGAGAAGCACAAATTCTTCTATATACTTCACAATAGTCGCATGCACAACATAAATAAATATAAGCACAAAGTCTTATAGAAAATTCACCAATAGTATTCAACAATATCACAAATTCAAGTAATAGGTGTAGCTCAAAGTTTACACAGATTTACTCAAATCTCTTTCAATCTCAATCACTAATCATTCCCAATTCAATTAAATCAAAAGATAATTGTTTCCAACACAAAGTTTGGTATGCAACTTCACTTCTTATTGATCAAAATTAGATTCAAAAAATTGAACTCAAAGTTTCAATATTCATTTCACAAGTGGGCAACACTTCGTTGCAAAAGATAAAAGGTAACCATTACAATAGAATCCTCTCTTATTTATAGATGGGAGAGGAGAGAAAATCTAGGAAAATTAGAAGAGAAAATCTAGGAAAATCCTACCTAACTAGTTGACTTATTCAAAAATATCATCCACATTTATAGGAGAAAATATTTGTTTACATGTGATTACATTTTTCAAAATGACATGTAAAATGTCAAAACCTATTTACAAAATGCATAGAAGAAAGCATATAAATTATCTAAATATGGAGATATAAGAAGTATTTATGGTTCCTTGATCTTGGCTTGGAAGTCTTCATATTTCTTCTTTGTCTCTTGCATGAATACCTCATCTAGACCAACTGATCCGGTGGACATTTTTCAGTGAAAATTGAAGTGTCTCATTTTTCTCCAGAATCTACACCATCAGAAAGAGCTCAGCGTCCTGGTTCCAACACAACTCGAACGGAGCAAAAAGGAGTCCGTTTGCACGAGTTATGGCCGGTCAAACCTTTGGTCAAACTAGAATCAGAGGCATCCAGAAAGTGGAAAAAAATGATTGTTTGGGAAGTCAACGAAAGCAGCATCAAGTCGAAGAGATCGTCGAGACGATTCCGACGGTGTTCGTTTCGTTGAAATCCGACATTGGACGCGAAAGTTATCAGCGGTCAAAGCTCCTGTTGACTTGGTGACTAGAAGGTAAATGATGACGTCAGCATCCGTACAAGATGACGTCAGCAGTCCGTACAAACCCGAAATGGACCAACCGAGATCTGCCACGTGGCATCCTTGTCAGCATTGTACGGACCAATCGGATCGCGACACGTGTCCATCCGTACAGTTGACGTGGCACCGTACTCTAAGTCAGCGGACATGTGGCAGTCAGTTCGGTGGTGACGTGGCATCTAGGTGGCATCTGAGTCAGCAGTCGTACACCCAGTCATCGGTGACATGGCAGACAGTTGGCGGATGACGTGTCTTTGCCAGCGAATTGGATTGTGCCACGTGGCGAACCGAGGGCATGACACGTGTCTGCTGGCTTCTCCTCCATCCGGCGGTTTTGAATGTTTGTTTTAACAAAAAGATTGGGATGGGATTCGAAGCCCAACCAGTCTCCACCAAAATTGGCGGCCTGGTCGTTCCGCTAAATCCGCTGCCTCAACAATATAATTTGCCGGGTTGTTTTTGTTATCGATTTGTTCAAATGTGTTTTTAAAAAATGGACGGTCGGGGTTGAACCCCCGACCGCCGGCCCAATAATAGGTAGTGCCACCGCTATGCCACCGAAGCATTTCGAGTATGGATAGGAGGTCGGTTAGTTTTGATAAAGGTTTGAAACCGAATACCTTCAAATTTAAACAAACTCCTAAATTTTAATTAAACAAACTCCCTAGAATTGTAAAAACAAACAACAATCTCCCGAATTTTGTAAAGCCCGAGTCAAGAATATAAAGGCTAAAATATTTTTGAAAGATTATTATGTTATTAGGGGATATTTTTAAAAGATTTATATGTATTTTGGAGAGATAAGGGTGATTATTAAAATCCAAATGTAAAATTTTGGGAGATTTAGTTGTTTTTAGGGGGATTTGGGAAATATTCTCAAATCAATTGGTTAAAGGCCAATTTGAGAAAATTATTTGTATAAAAAGGGGGCTTGAGGTGAGGATTGACATAAGTTTTCTTTTCAGGTGATGAAGTCCTGATGCTGAAGTGACGGAAGAGGAGTCTTGTTGAAGAGTTTTCAAATCATTCTTGCATATCAAAGCATCGTTACGCTGCCGAATTGCTTGAAGAATGGTGGTGCTATTGTAATTGATTTTGGAGTTAATCGGATCGGTCTCTCTATTGGAGTGGACCCAGAGACGTAGTCACTTTCGTGACGAACTCCGTTATCAAGCGTTGTTTGCACTTCTCTTCTTCTCTCTCTTTCTGTCTCTCATTTCCTTTCTTTCTATTATAATCACCTTGTTATTACTTTCATTCTATTATTTCCTTAAGTTAATTTCGTTTTAATTAACTTGAAATAATCATTGTAAAAGCATTGTAAAAGTTTAAACATTTATACTGCAATCTAGTCTAGATCCTATACAGATCACCAACTGTATAGTCAACAATGCTATGAATCCTTGTGAAACTTCGTGCAGATGAACACATTTTCTTGCATCTATCTAGATGCGTCTTGAGATTGTTGAGAGAAAGCTATAAATCACATATGATGTTCATTGAATTCTTTGAAAAGCCTTCATTTTCCACTTGCTTCATGACAACTTCTTTGAAGATTTAAGCAATCTCACTGAACGAGAGGAAAGTATGATCATCATAAAGGATTTTACTCGATAACTCCTCAATTCCATTCACCCTGAAAACATGATGTCCTTCGACATCTTCTTGTACTTGCTCTATGTCCTCGATGGGAGATTTGATTAATTGTATGCGATTCTTAAGAGATTCTCTTATTTCCACATACTTCTCTTTGTTAGGAATTACCCCAACTTCCACTAGCTTGCTTAGTTTTGTCTCTTTCTTTTGTGACCAAAATGAGAGACATCATTACATTTCCTTCTGCTCTTTGGAAAGTATGTTTTCTTCCTTGATCACATCACCTTGTTCATGTGGGGGTAAACCAATATCTACATATTTGTGACCTAATTGTCTATATGAAGTCTTGAATGAATTTTAGCCTTCTTCTTCCCCTTGGATTTTGGAGGAACTATCTCTTCAAGATCAAGCTCGTTTGGGGAAATCACTTGTTTCTTGTGCTTTGATACTTGTGAGATTAGCCAAGGGGGGATAGATGAAGTATATCCTTCTTGAATTACTGTTAACTCCTGTGTAGTAGGAACTTCTGTAGGAATGGATGATATTGTAACAATTGGAGTAGTATTAGTCATGATAGTTCCAATGGATTGCAAACCAAGTGGATCTTGTAATGATTCATTCATGAACTTGTCAAAATATACTTGAGAAGAGATATCAAATGATGGAGATGATAAAATTAGAATTGATAAGGAGAACTCAAGGAAACATCAATAGTTTGTAAATTGGAAACTACAGGAGTGGTAAGAACTGTTGATACTGGAGGGGGAATGGAAACATTCACTATATGAAAATTTGTTGTTGGAGGAGGTGAGGTAGGAAGAGGAGGTGGAGGAGTAGTAGGATTTGAAGGGGTATGAGGGATATATGTAGTAACAAGAGATGATGTTTGGTGAAGATTTTCAACAACATTCTCGTGGGGAGATAGTGGTTGTTCATCATCATGCCTTGGTTCCTCCTCATTAGCTTCTTCTTCAACTACATCTTCGGATTCTTCCTCACCCAATTATTTTTCAGATTCTTTATTTTCGTTCCCTACTTCTTATTCGGATGATTGTTCCTTAGGAGAAAGCTCCTTTCCCTCTATAGATGGTTGCTCTAATTCAATAGCTTCCTCTTCTTCAACTATTTCTGTTGCACTTTTACCAAAAGTAAACTTGATCTTAGGACCTCTTTGAGAAGAAGAGGGAGTAGCCGCGTGCTTGATTTTAGTGTGGAGCTCTTGCCATTGGCTAGTTTCTCCTCCCAACATTTCTCTTTTGTTTTGAAATATTTCATTTGAAATCCATGCCTTTGCAACCATTCAATTGTGTTATGCAAAATAGGATCAAGTATTTCTCTAATAGAAACACTTTCTTTCTTAGACCATTGCACATGAGGTAAAGGCTTCCTAGCAATTTCATCCTCTTCATAGGCAGAATTTATGATGTCGCTAGGATCTTTGAAATCCTCTAGAATATTAGCTACACCAAGATCTCTGATTTGCTCCACTGTCAACCTACAAAAATCCATTCTTCAGATGTCTTCTTCATCTCTATAGTCTACCCATATGTCTTCAAAGTGGTAAACATGTTGATGATCCTTTTTAAGTTTCCTATTCACATTTCGGTAGTCAAAATCAAATATGTATTTATATGTCCTTATAGTCATAATTTTCATTTCTGTAGCTACTAACTTTGCTTTTTGTACACTATGAATAGTATATCTCCCAATTGTAAGTGAAAAATTGAAACCTGGCTTGTGAATTTTCATACATTCTTTGTGAACTAAAATTAGTTGTCTGCAAAATTCCATTAGTACCCACTTGTCTGAAGGATATCTGGGCAACATGTATGGGCACCCAATATAGCAACCTACTCTCAAATATGTGAAAGTAGTAAACTGTAGGAAGACACATCCAAACTTACTTACAACCTTGTAGGCTTCATCTAATACTCTCTTCTTCTCAAGAGTCAAATCAAAAGTGAAAAGTAGAGGTGCAAAGAAAGCATCTGTGACTCTCCAAAAATGTTTAACATGTTTCCTCAAAGTTATCTGAGAATAAAATTTATACATAGGCACAAAATTTCTATTACCTTCTATTGACAGCCCTGGAAATTACCTCATGACCACAACAACATATACCAAGTAGGAAGTCATATAGAATTTCAAGGTAGTTTGCACATTGATCAACTATTCATGAATCTCATCACTTATTTGAGTTCCCCAATCTATGTGTACTTTCCTCCTAATAATGCAGATATACTCGCACATACAATCTTGAAAATGGAATGGTACAGGAAATCCTTTCACTCTACTCATAAGAGTAGTCATATCCTAAACATCCTCCTTCAAATCACTTCGAGGAAGTCCTTTGGGCCATCTAGACGTTGTGGGCCTTGGAGTTTTTAACCATTGAGTATTAATCAATTGCTTAGCCATATTTGGATCTTTGTCATAGACCTCTTGTGCTTGTTGAATAGAGATTTTGGTATATTTTTCCATATGTGGAACCCATAAAACTATATCAAAGAACTTTGTATCTAATCTCATCATGATTTGTCTAGAAGAATCTCTCACACTTTTGTCTTCTTAGATGTAATGAGATGCAACTTGGAGAACAAACTCTTTGTTATGAGAAGTAGTTGGAAATGTAGATACTAAGTGCAAGTTGCTATGAATGATAGATCACAAATTTTCTTCTAATGGTTTCTTCTCAGTTCTTTTTACAAAATCTTCCATATCCTAGTGACCAATCTCCATGTCTTTGATTTCATCCACCTTTGAGAGCACAACAATAGGCAAAAGGACACCTTGATATTTGTACTTCATTTCATCTCCTTTCTTAGAAGATGATGTAGGATTTTTTGATGTCATCTAAGAGTTCCAAAGATCAAGGTCACCTTCAAAGATCACGTGATAAGAGCTTGAAAGGAATTGCAAGAACAATGGATTAGGAGATATTAGGAGAAAATGTGTTATGAGAGTGAGTTGGAATGCATGAAGCAAGCAATAAATTTGGAGTGAGTGCAAATGATCTATGAAGCATGAAAAATGGAGCATCAAAAATGAAATGAAGTTTAGAGAACAAATGTAATGATTTCTAAGTGTTTAAGTAAATAATTGATTTTTATGTAGGAGTGCTGAAAATCAATGCTCTTACATCTGATAGAAGTTCGTTTGCATGTAGTAGTGCTGAAAAACAATGCTCCTACATGCCTTTGAAAATTTGGATAAAATTTGTGTTGGAGCACTAAAATTTAGTGCTTGTGCATGCAGTGGAGAAGGTTAAGTCCATGCTCAAGCACTAAAAATCACCACTCGAGCATGCCCATTTTTTAATGGAGTCAAGTGTATGAGTGGGATTTTTCACCGCCTTCACATTTGGGGGGAAAGATCACTTCGTGTAGGAGTGGTGATTTTCACCGCTCCTACATCTTGAATGATGGAAGAAATTGGCTAAAGATGCAGGAGTGGGATTTTTTTGAATCTTCATAATATTGAGTTGGGGAAGGTCACTCCATGTAGGAGTGGTGATTTTCACCGCTCCTACATTTGGAGTTGGTGAAAAGCCATTTGGAAAAGCAGTGAAATTTCTTGCTTGCACATGTGGGAAAAATTATCATGTGAAAACATTGAAGCTTTAATCATTTCAATTTGGTAAATACAAAATTTCCGTCATTCAAACATGTATGGGAATTTTTTTATAAAAATGTAACAAGAAAATAGAGAAAGAATAACTCACAATAGTGAAAGTAAACGCTAGTAGATCGAAAGAAAAACTCAATATGACAGAAAACGACAAGCAAGAAGAACCAAGGGTAAACAATGACAGGAAACAAAGAACAAAACTATCAAACCCTATTGGAAATAGATATCATTAATGAATGATGAAGAAGAGGAATACCAAATGTACTTGGTAAAAAATGACAAAAACCCTAACTTGAACGCCCGCAGAATCCGTCCTCATGAATTCGTTGTTGGTTTGCGAGATGATTAGTGCGAAGGAGAAAGAGGAGAGAAAATTAAAATGAGTAGGAATTAACCTAATTTTTTTTTAATAAGCCATTAGATCAATCATTAATGAAATCGTAGTTCATTTATGACGAGTGTAGAGAAAGGTAGGGAAAATTTAGGAGCTGTGAAAATCACCGCTCCAACATTTTCAAAACATTGGAGATGTACAAGCGGTAGAAATCATTGCTCAAACATGTGAAAAAATTGACTGAAGGAAATATGTAGTAGTGGTGAAAATCACTGCTAGGACATGACAGGGTAAGTGCTACCAACATCTCGAAGAAAATTCTAACACTTGGCTCATATAGGAGCACTGATTTTGAGCACTCTTACATGAGTGAAAAATATTCTAACTCCCAAAAAATGAGTGTTAAGCAAAATATTTGTTTCAAAGATTTTTGAGAGACAAATAAGGAGAAACACTCAAATGGATTATTTGAGGTTTAGGACTAGGCATCAAGGCCAATCAAAATTTTCCTCAATTTGCATGCTTGAAGTACACAGACCTATGGAATGAACAAGTTTCATAGGGGGTTATCCCGTGAATCAAGCGCTACTAGATTCAAGGATAACAGTTGGCTTCAGTTGGGGAGCTTCCTTTGGTCATTCTTAGAAATGATTGAAGGGAGAAGAAATCCAGATTCCAAGTGCCTTTATCCATCCATTGGGCATAGAGTCAGGTGATAAAAATAAAAAGACTCAAAAAGACTTAAAAACAAAAAGATGTAAGGACTATAAAAATATTTACATTGAACGTTTGTCATCTCACTTTGTAAAGAGCTTCAGATGTTGCCCATTGTGAGGAAGAGAAAATGGTGTCCCATCTTCGTACGCCAAGAGAAATATGTTTTCACCATGTAACTAATGAATTTTGAAAGGCCCCGTCCATAGTGAATCGAACTTTCCATGAATACCTTTTGGCTCTCTTTGCTTCTCCCACAAGAGAACAAGATTGCCAACTTAAAATTCATGAGACTTGGCTTTCTTGTAAAAAATATTTTTAACTTTTTCTTGATGCTCTATGATACGATTTGCTACCTAAACTACTTTTTCCTCCAATTCGGAGAGATACATTATTCGCTTATCAATTGAATTGTCAAAAGTATCATCTTCAATGACCTTAGCAAATTTGAGAGTGGGAAGTTCTAATGTAATTGGAATTTCAGCATTCAACCCATACAAGAGTTGAAAAGGAGACATTCCAATCACATGATTTGGAGTTATCCTATCTCCCCACAAAGTGCCATACAAAGTTTTGTGCCACAAATGCTGATTCTCATCCACAAGCTTGCGGATTATAGTCATCAAGTTTTTATTGCTAGATTTAGCCTAGCCATTACCTTACGGGTAATAGTTAGATGAATGAGACAATATTGTGCCATGCTAAAAAAAAAACTTAGTTATCTCATTTTACAAGAAGGCATAAGCATTGTCAGCAACAATTTTGTTCGGCACATCGAACCTGGAAATGATATTTTCCTTCAAGAAACTACACAACTTCAGAAGTAGTATGCTTAACCAGAATTGCCTCCACCCACTTGGTGAAGTTGTCGATTGCAGTTAGGACATAGGTGTGTCCCACAATTGAAGGTGGATTTACTGTGCCAATGAAAACAATTCCCCACTCCTGAAAGGGATCTTCAATGACAACTCGTTTCAAAGGAAAAACTACCAAATTTGGTTTACCTATGAGTTGCTAACGTAGCTCGCATTTACGCACCCAAGAGTATGCATCCTAAAATAGTGTAGGCAAGTAATACTTTGCTGTCAAAATATTATGAGTGGTAACTAGTGCTAAAAAGTGTCCTCCACATGCTAAGTCATGATATGACTTCAACAATTTTTCTTGTTGTTCTTCATCAACACAACGTAAGAAAGTTCCATCCAAAGCACGCTTGTACAAACCATTGTCCTATAAGAAAAAATTTGCTAACTTTAATTTGATGATTCTTTTATCCTTTGAAGCCAAGTGATGAGGACATTCCCCATAAGTGAGAAAATGAGCAATTTTGGAATACCACTCACTAGTAGTACTGATGAATAACACCATTGGAAATTCATTTGGATCTACCTTCTCAGTCTCTGAAATTTCTCCATAAGGATTATTTTTAGAAATGAGTTGATACAAACCTTGCCCATGTATCAACTTGGTAGGCTTGATGTCCATGTCGTATTATTGAATCTTGGCAATCCAATTGCCTCTTTTTGTCCCAAACTCTTGTTGTGTCAAGATAGACTTAACGGTTGAATCCAGAACCAAGACTTTAACATGGCTGTTAAGGATGTAAAATCAGAAATGTTTTACTGCCTTAACCAAAAAAAAAGCATGTTTCTCCATTTGGGAATATTTTAGTTCATAATTTTTCAGAGGATAGCTCATGAATGCAATTGGGGATTCAAAACCCTCATTATTCTCTTGTACTAGAATTGCTAAAAGCGTATGCTTAGAAGCATAACTATACATGATGAACTCCTTTGTGTAGTCTAGGAAGACTAACATCGGTGCATGAGGAATAGCCTCTTTGATATCATCAAACACAACTTTTCCTTATGTTTTCCAATGAAAAGTGGCAGTACCTTCCATCAAATTAACAATATGATGAGTCTTTTTTGCAAAATCCAGAAGGAATCTTCACAGAAAATTCACCTTTCCAAAGAAAGAATAAACTTTCTTACATGATGGAAAAGTAAGTGATTTGATACTTTTGACTCTTTCTGAGTCAATCTTGATACCTTCTGTGGACACCATGTGACCAAGTAGCTTACCTTTTGTAACCCCAAAAATTGATTTCTTAGGATTCAAGGAAATACCATGTTGTCAGCATCTCTCCAAGATTTTCCTTAGATGATATTTTTTTGGAAAAAACCATAAGATCATCAAGATCTATCACAATGAACTTACTTAACACATCATGAAAATCCAAGTCCATAGCTCATTGAAAAGTGGTGCCAACATTGATAAGACCAAAAGGAATTCTGTGATATGCAAAGGTACCCCATGGCATCGTAAAGGCTATCTTGTGCTAATCACTTGGATTGAGTTCAATCTGGTTATAACTAGAAAAACCATATAGCATGGAAAGCATTTCAGATCTGGTCACGGTTTGAAGAACTTGATCCATTACTGGAAGAGGATAATTATCCTTGAGCAATAACTGATTTAGATTTTGGAAATCCACACAAATACAAATATCATTATCCTTTTTACGAATGGGAACAATATTCACTATCCATGTTGAATGATAGATAGGGAATATAATTCAGGCGTTCAACATCTTTTGAACCTCTGCAAGGATCATTCCATAAATCTTTGGATTATATTGCCTTTTTTTTTGTTTATAAGGCAATGCTCCAATCTTAAGTGGAATTTCATGCTGCACCTCCTTTGTTCGGAAAGATTTTAAATCTTCATATGAATATTCCAAGACATCCATATATTCTCGTAACAATTTAGAAAATTGCTTCCTTTCTTCAATTATGCAACACTTACCAATGTTTACCATCTTACGATCTGCTTCAGTTCCTAAGTTAATATTGTTGGAAGTGGATTCACTCTGAGAGGGGGGGGTGAATCAGAGTGAAATAATTTTAACTTTTTCCTTTGAAAGCACAATGAAACTTTTTACTAATTTTAACCCAATGTGGCAGATTTGTTTATGCAAGTGAACATTAACACTTTAGATTAGATTGACATGAAACTTGAATAACATTTACAACTCATACTAAAAGCATCATATGAGATTGTTCAATTAATATGTGAACAATCTTGTTTATTCTTTTGAAACGGAACTACAACTTTGCCCAATGTAGATTTAACTTGATTTACAGAAGACTTTTTTAAATCAGATTTGAACAATTTACTTTGTATTACAAACTTGAACAAATTGACATTAATATTTTGAACAAACTTAAAGTATCAGAGCATTGACCAATTGAATGAGCACATTAACATGAAACAAAATGAGAGACAAAATCACATCACATAACACAAAGATTTCCTGAGTGGAAAAACCCTCTTGGGGTATAAAAAACCACTTGCAAAATGATCCTTTTATTCATTCAAAAGAGCACCAACTCCAATAAATTTTCTGAAGCACCAACTTCATAAAAAACTCAAGGTATTGCAACCTATTAGAACCTTATAACTGCAATGACTATCCACAGTTACAAAATTACAATAGGATACAAACTGATATTCAATAATGCCCACTTCAAAATAATCTCTGTAATACAACCAAAGATGAAAATAATATGATCCCACTTTTCCTCTTTACAAAATGATATCACAATAAACAATACTCTGTCTAGACTATTTCATCTCATCACACTCTCAAGTGTTTTTGCAAAGATACATATATATACAATGTTTGTAAAACGGTTATTCATCTTTGTCAAGAAAACCCGTATTCAATAACCATGGCTTATAAACTGGTAAGAACAATAATATTTGATCATGATACCCATCAATGATTTTTTAAGAATAACCATAGAAAAATCAATGATATGAAGATGAAATGCCACTATAAGATGAAACCCTTGAGTTTACACTCGGGTTCAAAGTAGTTTCAGATTAGTTAAGAAATTTGTTCAAAACTGAAACAAAGTTTTCTTTTCCTCTTTTGCTTCTCATTTACCAGATTTACCTTTGAAAGATCAAAATAATGCATAGATATTACCTCTATCATGGTGGATTTAACCTGCAAACAAAATCCCTGAAGATCTTCATGAAAAACTGCCCAAACTTCTGCTTCCAGCTCAAGCGAAGACCACCAACTATCTTTCCATCCATCAAAGACCAACATAACTGAAAACTAGGTGAGAATACCACAACAAGCTTGCTCAATCTGCAACTGTAATTTCAACATGGCGACACTAGGGTTCAATCTTTTGTTTACCCTATTTCTTCCTTCATCGAAACTCCAAAACAAAATGAATGAAATTTGAAATCCAAACATCATATTACAATCATTTTTGAATCCATGTAACCAACATAATGATGCATTAAATGAGTGCAAAATTATAATCCACACGTGTTGTCCAAGTCAACACAATAATACTGTTGCTGCCAAGTAAGCAAATCAAGTGTAATACATATGTCGACAACCCAAGTTTTCAAATAATATGTATTTAACTGTTGTGCAATGCATAAGCTCAAAATATGATTGACCTTCAATAAAAAAGCCGAAGGAAATGCCAACTTGCCAATCACTTTAAATGAAATATTCTGACTATACATGCAAAAGAATGAGCCCAATAATAATGTGAATGTCGTCGGCCTTAAGTGCTTTATGAAAGCACTTTTAAAGCACTATATATATATATATCAACCCGATAGCACATAATGTGCTAAGTGAATAATGTAAAGTGAAACCTAATAGCACTATAAAATATGTGAAGTAATCAAAGTGCTTGATAATGCTTAGGTGTTAGCATTATGAATAAGCATAAATACCATGTGTATATGAATAATCAATGTAACATTGAAGTCTGAGTATGTAAAGCATATAGTGATGAGTCACAATGAAGTGTGAATTCATGCTATGTTCATGGTGCAAAATTGAAGCTCAATACTACCATGTATATGTGAATAAATTTATTCACCAAATGTATAAAGACATTGAATTTGAATGTTAAAGACTAAACTGAATTAACAATATACCTTTGCAATCACCTGTAAGAGTTAACACTACATCAAATAGACAACACCATGATCTTGTGATCAACATAGAAACCTTTCATCTTTAGAAGCTGATTATGAAATTAAGCCAATTTGAAACATATGAACTAGATGAAAACTTCATATATACCAACCATTGTGTCCTAGCCAGTGACACCAAGATAATGTGAAAGAGTCATGAAGATATGCAACAACAAAACCAACTGAAGAGTGTATAGTAACCTCATATACTAATGATTCCAAATGAAATATCAAACTCAAGTGTCAAAGAAAGCATTAATATAATTCCAATCCAGTATGCCATGTGACCAATACCAATCACCAAGATACCAAGCCAAGTCTGTGATCTCTGAAACATGGTAGGCAACAACCATCAACCTAAACCTGTACTCTAAATACCAAAACACCATTTGTGTCTTTGTCATAAATAACAAACAACTGAGGGATGAGAACAACAAATATGTTCAACCTCTTTAGATGAATTCGAATCTGAGAGTTGTTTCTTAACATAGCGATCATGCTTATCAAAAAGTTTCTCAAGGGATACCAAATCCTTAAGTATTTTATTACCTTTGAGTTGTAGGAAATCTTCACCTGTAACTGGATCCATATCAGAAATATATTCTCGATGTGGAGAATCACTTCCTTCAAACTATAACTCATCAAAATTTTCCTCCTTCTCCAAACAAGCAACAATTTGATTATCATCATTAAAAATCTACCAATTATCAGAATTGTCAGGAACACTTGGGAAAAAGACCAACTCAATGGTATAGGTAGAACCATGAAAATATTTGTGTGGTATCAGGAAAGTGACTGAAATTACTAAAGAATCAACTCTGTCATTGTATTCCCTTGGAACTATAGAAATATCAAAAGCATCAAATTCTTCAATACAATCCCAAACAAGATTGTGATAATGCTTTAGTCTGTCATTTTTTGTTTGATACAAATTCCTTACCTGAAAAACTATCATCTCGGCGTCACCTTGTGCATGAATATTCTT
Source organism: Sequoia sempervirens (assembly GCA_007258455.2). NCBI lineage: Eukaryota > Viridiplantae > Streptophyta > Pinopsida > Cupressales > Cupressaceae > Sequoia > Sequoia sempervirens. The sequence goes on along the minus strand of VDFB02098433.1, from coordinate 20,476 downwards.
GATACATTTCTTATGTGCAACTTGCATTCCTAATAACAAAGCTTCATATTCAACAATGCTATTAGTATTATCAAACTATAATTTGAAAGAGAAAGGAAATTTTTTTCCTTTGGGAGAAATAAAAAAAATTCCAACTCCAGAACTGGTGGAAGAACAATTTCCATCAAACTCAAATAGCCAAACACCATTTGGGTCACCAAGACTAACAATATCAAAATCTATAGCTTCATCATCTGATCAAGCTTCATAATATGAGATTGACAAATTATCTGACGATGACTCATTTGATGATGAAAAAGGATCAACACTCTCCAACTCATGTCTTTTTGAAGATTCAACAACCTCTTCTATTTGCAAATAATATGTTCCAACACCTGAAGACTCAAACAAAATTTGAGCTCTCGGATCATTAGACTGTATTACTGAGAATTTTGACTCCCTTTCAGGAATCAATTTTTGCATTACGCCTGTCACAGGTATTCTAGCTTTAGACATGTCCATGTTTAGCTCACCTCCAAAATATTTATAGAAATTACATCCAAGGAGAATTCTGTAAGATGTTGGAACATCAACTACTAGAACTGTCATCTTGATCTTCTTTTCAAGATATGTGACAAATGCATATTATGCATATTTTATCTGACCAATTAAAGGTACTTGCTTGTTCTCCATGGAAAAAAAATGGCTAAAAGTTTTTGTTAGATTCAAAACCAAGGCAATAGCTATCTTGGCTGGCATCACATTATCTGACACACCAAAATCTATGACACAATTGCTTAACTTAAAGCCATTAACAAGTAAAGAAATAAAGAATGGATCAATATGTTCAGAGGCAGCTGGAGGAGTAGAAACAAGGTTATTCTATGGTGTCTTAGGCTTTGGGGAAACATGAATATCAAGAGATGAATCCTTACTTGGAGTAATTCCTTTATCCTTTACGAACTTGACAAGCCTGTCAAATTGGTCAGGGTTTGCTCTAAAGTATTTAGCTTTAGACATTTGGATTTTTGTTTTCTTGGCATGATCAACGATGTCGAAAGCTTGGAAGGGACTTTGCAAAGTGGGTGTGGTAACTTAATTAATAGGCTTAACAAAAGGTACATTAGTCTTAGGAACCTGGAGATTGGCTTTTGGAACAACAGGAACTGAAGGAGGAGGATAGGGAGCACTTGTTTATTTGCTGTATTTTTGGTTGCCAAGGAAAAGGAGACCCTCTTTTTGCAATGGTAACTGGTGGCTTATCCTTTGTTGGTGGAGTAGCAACTTAAGCTTGATCAAGCTGATTTTGTTGTGACCACATAAAGACCACATATGCATCCGTCACTAAGTCCTCATCATCAAATTCATTTTCCATTTGTAAATAACCAATATTGAGTCGCCAGTTGATTCTATTTCTTCATCTTGAAAAAGATCAACATTTTCTTCCATGGGATAATCTGGTTGTGTATATTCATCTTGTTTAGCCTCATAGTATCCTGGGATAGTATTAGTAGGTGGGGCTTCAAGTGCAAGTCTTCCTTATGTCACTAGAAGATGATTCTAATTTCTATTCCTAGAATAGTTAGGAAAAGTCCTTCTTGGAACATCCTTGTAAGTATTATTGTTTGAAACTTGTTTTTTCAAAGCCAATATTTCATTTTCCAACCTTTGAACCCTAGGATCAGAAAAAATAGAATTATCATTATTAGAATTGGCATTAGAAGTTGAAGATCCCGATGCTTGCACTTTCTTGTTTGTATTCATTCTTATTTCTTTAGCAAGGATCATGTCATCTTCAAGACTTGTAGCTAATTATTTAGCTGCTTCAACATTGGCGAGAGTTTCCCTACACAAGAAAAAAACTTACTTTAGGAAGTTGCGTATTGTTGAAGAAAAACTTTAAGTTATGATCCGTTGGTTTTTCCATCATTGGGATCCTTGTCATCAGCTTATTAAACTTAGCCACGAACTCACACATGGGTTCATGGGACTCTTTTCACATGGTTGTAAGTTGCACCAACAAGGCATGTGCATCTTCAATAGGTTTGAACCTTTCTTCAAACTTGGTGTGAAGAGTGTTCCAATTAGTGACTGAAGCAACTAGAAGAGTATAAAACAATTTAGCAACAACTCCTTGTAGAGATTCAATGAATAATCTCACAACATCTTCATGTTCCATGCCAAGAACACCACAAACAATGTAAAAGGAAGAAATGTGCTTATTGGGATGCTATTTTCCGTCACCTTGAAATTTTGGAATATGCTTTCTTGAGACATGTGGAAGTTCATGACAAGATGTAGCCAAACTGAGGGGAACGAATTCATTTCCGCAAGGTCTTGCAGGTGGTGCAACCATAATATGTTGCACAATAGGTACTTGAGTTGGAACTCTATAGAAAATGGAAGATTCACTTGGAAGAGGAGATCTTAGTCTTCGTGGAGGATAACTTGCGGTGCGCTACAATGGTGACCTTGCTCATGGAAGAGCAGGAAGGATGTTATGTTGCTACAACAATTGAAAAAATGGATCCACCACTCCTTGAGCCCTCAAACCTCGTGTATAGCTTCTACCAGCCAAAATGTAGACTTGAAACAAGATAGAGATTAATAATAACAATACATAAGATCACAATAAGATACTGGAGATCTTATTCACTTCAATCAAAAGCATGAGGCTTCAATTGTGTGAGTCGTTCCCCAACAGAGTCGCCAAAAAATAGTTGGATGAAAAAACTTAATCCCTTTTAACAGATTACAAAACCTTGATTTCAACCATAGCTATGTGAGATAGAATCTCTCCTCTCAGAAAGGGGAGACACCCTTCTTATTGCTTATTGAAAGTAAGGAAAACTAATTAAATATTTACAATAACGATACAAGTGTGTGTCATATTCATGATTCTCTCTTTTTTCAGAGAATATGTTTTACAATGTTTCACAATTTTAGGTTCTTGATGCAATACAACTTCAAACTAAAACTAAGTAGTAATTCCAATATTCCTATCTTGTCAAAGCAAAGCATATGAATACTAAGTTGGAAACTACAGGAGGAGTGTTGTGCAAGGTCGTTTATGTCACTTCTTTCATCATTTAATTTATCAATTATCGAACTGGGTGTGTCTTAGAGATGTATGTGATAAGGGTGTTTCCATAATTTGGGGGGTGTTGCACTATAAACAGTAACTTTTGGTCATGGTTTAGCTTCGTCAGGAGCTGTCACGAGCTTTTAGGAGCTCTCAGGAGCCGATCTTAACAACGGGTTCCTAATTAATTCTAAAGACTTAATCCTATTTTATCTCTTAACTAACAATTTTTTAGACTCCAATAACCTAGTTCAAGCTTCACTTGACTTAATTTCAATTTATCCATGGAAGAATTACGCTAAAAACTGAATCTACTTTTAATCTAAAACTTATAATTAAAATGTACTTGAAAAGGGAATCTATTTATGTTTATAGAAAAGGATTTAATTACATTTGTAGAAAATAAACATTAATCTAGAAGCAATAACACTACTTCCATGAACAAATTCCAAACAAGCTTTAGTTTCATCTTTCCATAAGTCATTGTTGTCTTTTCCATTAAAACTACATGCATTTTAAAATAACCAATGAATCTAATTCTATGAACAACAATTAAATCTACAACAAATGAGTGAATATAAATCTACAGTATAACATAATGAATTATTCTAAGGACTCAATGAATTTAATCTAAGAATATAAGCATTCACAATCACTAACAATGATTAATAAAGATCTATATTTCTAATTTCAAATGAGATGAACAATGCAAAAATTAACTGAATCAAAGAACATAACACAAGTCACCTCCTTCAGTTGAGCGGGCCCTACTCTTCCTTTGGTGGGACTTAAACACTAAGATTCAAAGAAAATCCTTATTTTCATTCCAATTGGCCAAAATAGGCGAGTAGTACAAAAGTGTAGATAATCCGCATGAAAATGCTAAAGAAAATATTAACTAACTCCCAAACTAAAACTAAGGATGGATATTTATAAGAATATCCACTTTTTTGAATACAAAAACTGGCGCAACCTGCCAAGATGTAAAATGGTAACAACTAAACTTAAAAAAGAACCAAAAGTGCCATAAAGAAATCTGCCACATGAAAGTAGCTGAATAGGAAGTTCTCAAACTGACTGAAGAAGTCAATTCAGAAACATTCATCAGGAGCTAGATGGAGTGATCAGGAGCAAGATAGATTTTGAGTTCGTTAAACAAGAGGTTTAACACGTCCAACTCATAACATCAACACTTAATCAACCGAATAAAATCCTCAAAGATAGGATGTAATCAAGACAACAAAAGATCTCAACTTGCATAACCATTTCATCATTAATCACCATTAAAAAGCAAGATATTTACTGTAAAATATCATTTCTCATATATACTCTAATTAGTTAAATATAAGGAAAAATCAAGCAAACATTCAAGCATATAGTCTACCACCAACATTGTTAATCAATATATAATAAAGTCTTTAAAAACATAAAAAGGATTAATTAAAGTGTCATTTCATGGACTCATCATTTCTCCCCCTTTTGCTATCAACCATGTCCTCATGGTTGAGAATCTAGAAAATCCCTATTTCTTCTTTCCAACCAGATAATTAGATCACCATAATAAGTCACATACTACAAGAATGTTCTTCGATGAGCATATCCATTATGTTCTTCAATTGTCCTCAACCAATCTCCCAAAATTTCTCCAATAAACTATGGTGGAGCATTCAATGCAGGTGTAGGTGCTATGAGCAATGGTGGTCTAAACCTCATTCCAACCCAATTTGTGTTCTTCTCCTCAATGACCTGTATCAAGGATTTCACTCTTGTGAGACTCCAAGTGATATTTCTTGGAGAGATTGGTTCTCTCCTTCTGAGTGATGTTGGAATGTTGTTGTATCTTTCCCTTGTTGTAGTTAAGGCTCTGTGTGGGAGATGTTCTTGAATTTTTTTAAAAACTCTAATGCTTTCAGTCAAATGCCTTTTGTAGACCGGTGCCACATTATCTCTTAATGCAAAGTATCTAAAGGCGGCTCTGAAAGACATAGACCAAGGTGTTTCATTCTTCATTGGAATGTCCAATTTCAATTGTGCCTCTTTATACTGTTTTATCCTATTATCCCACTCAACTTGGTTCTGTAATAAAGACACAAAAGACCTAATTTGCAACTCCCCAATGTAAACATTTAGAAAATACTATGGAAAATTACCAAGAATAAAGCTATGCTGAAAGTATTCACACATCTGGTTTTGAATGGTAGGATGGTGTTGTAGAAATCCTCAAGAAATTCTTGGTCATCATCATAATCTGCCTTTCTTTTCAAAACCAACTGATTAATTTTCCATTGTAAATACCTTTCTCTCAAGAATAATGCATATAATTCTAAAGGTTTCCTCATTGATAACATTACTGAGGACAACTCTACCACTTGTTGTAATCTTTCATTTGCCTCATCTCTCTCTTTTTCCATCCATTGATTTTGGCTCTTCAACTGATCATTCTCATGCTTAAGCTTGAGTGCTATAAGGGAGAGGTAACTTCTTGGATTTGATGAATTAGAAGCTTCAAGATAATTCCATCTGCTTGATTGTTGTTTTAACTCCTCTTTTTGTTGCAATTTAGCTTTCAATCTCTCTATTTCTATAGCATCAATCCTTGTTGTTTCCTCTATTTGAGCTAATGCCTATGGATTAGCCTACTGTAAGGGCCTTTCTATTTGATTCAGTTATGTTTGTAAAACATTTTCTTTCTCTATCATCTCCTTTTCTAGATTCTTAGTTTTGGACATAGATTTTTGCAACTCTTCTTCTTTTATTTTTAATTTTTCCTCCAGAAATTGCATTCTTTTCCTTTCCTCATCCAACTTTTCTTGCATTCTAGATACTGCCATAGCTTTAGCCATCTCCTCCTCCTCCTCCTCTTCTACCTCTTCTTCTTCTTGCATTTGAGGGGATTTTTGTTGTTCAGTTAGTGGTTCTTTCCCTTTCCTTCTTTTAAAAACTAGAATAGGTGGTGAAGAAGACTCATCAGAGCCTTTTGGCATATCAGGGGACTATTTTTTAGATGGAGAGCCATGAGACACTAGAACAGGGGATTTTTGTGGAGATGGAATTGGGGCTTTAGGAGGACTTTTAGGCTATTCAGGAGAACGAACATGCTCTTGGATTTCCTCACTATTTTTCAAGGTATCTTGAGGGGCATTAGGAGTTTCAACTAGTTTTTCAAGAGAAGTTGGGACATTGGCGTCAACAACATTAGGGTTTTCTTGTTGTGACAAATACCTTTTTTTTTTTACTATACTACAGGTCTCTTTTTCAATCTTCTGTAGCTTCCTTTTTCCCTTTTTCTGTTCTTTTTCAGAAGCTTCCCCTTTTTCAATTTTTAGCTTTTTCACAGTGGGTCCCTTTTTAAATTTGTTTCCAATTTTGGCAATGGGGGTTGACAGAAATTCCAACCACCCCTCTTTCCCAGATTCCTTCTTCAAGAAATGATGTTTGATAATTAAATGAATCAAGCTATGGTATCTAATGGATGAAACTCCTCTAGATTTTACCCTAGCTACCATAGAAGAGATTTGCATGAATAGAAAGGTGGGAAGGTTAATTCTTGCAGAAGGCCTTGTGTTTCCATACCTTAAATGCATGAGCATCCACATTCTTGGCCCAAGAATTGTGTCGTACTGACCCTCATAGGTGAGAAATTTCATTAACCATGTTACGACTATCTTCCATGGTTCTTCCAAACTACTACAAACAACTCCCTTTTGGCTACCCTTATGCCATTGAATTTCTAGCCTTTTTTCTGGTTCTTCATGGAATGTAGACACAAATTCCTCAAAACCCACATGTCCTTTGCTTACTGGCTCACCTTCAGTTGGGATACTAGAGAGCTCACTAATAATAGCAGGGGTAACTTCAATTAATTCCCCTCTTACCCTGGTGATGTTCACATGAAAGTTCATAACAAACTCTTCAACCAAATCAAGTTTGAATCCTTCATACATTTGTATGAACTCAAGCCACCCTACCTCTCTTAGCAATCTCTCTGTTTCAGGATCTAGAATGAAGTTTTCTATTTTTGAATTCCTTTTTTGCCCCATTTTTCTTTACTTCTACAATTTTACTAGAGAAACTGGTGGATATAACTTTTGAGTGAAATGCATAATGAACATTCTTTTTCACAGACACAACATTTAAAAAAAAAGCACGTCATGTCAAGACGTTGGGAATTACCTCATTCCTTGTGAATGTTTTGCACATATTAGCCATTGCTTTTGAATTATGACTTGGATGGTTGGCGGTGATGATGACCTCAACACACACATTCTGAACTGATATGAAATCTTTCTTATTATTTACATTTATTGCAACAATTACCTCAATATCAAATCCTTATATCTCCACCAGATTTTGAAATGATTAAGACTATTTATTATAATATTAATAACTACAGTGGATATATCTATGCTCAAAAAATTTATTTAATGTCACATCACATTAACTAAATCAAAAGTAATATTTCAAAAATGACATTCACAATAAATGCCTACCTTTTCATTAAATGCAAGAGTCAATCAGAGCATGTGAATTAACTTAGCTGACAAAAAAATTCCAATGAGTTAATAAAAAAGGGCTCAAAATTAACAAGAGTATTTATTACAGAGAACCTTGGGAGTGTCAGAAGTCATCAGGAGTCATCAGGAGACCATGATTTTTGGTTTTCAACCATCCTTGTTTATTTTTTATTTTTTCATTTTTTTCTAAGAGATAAACCATCATTTCTGGTTTTCAATCTATCTCCTTTATTCAAAAGGTAAACTACCATTTTTGGTTTTCAATTTACCTCCTTTATTCATACCTTTCCAAAAGATTATCCAGAAGTACATTCCCCTGTGGAAGGAACATCTTCCATCAGAAAATGTTCAACTCTATTCTGCAATTCTGCTACAAATTCCTCTTTTGATGTAGGTTTGTAATACATTTTCAAACGATGACTGTTAACTATCACGACCCTTCTTTCTCCATCTATTGGTATCAATTGAAAAACTCAATTTTGAAAAAAATCATCAATTTCATAGGGTCTCGACCATCTTGTATGAAATTTTCCTCTGAACTCTTCAAATTTGGAGTCAAATAACAGTGCCCGATCTCCCTTTTTAAATTGTCTTGTCACAATATTTTTATCATGCCACTCCTTTCTCTGCTTTTGAATTATTTTAGTATGCTGTAGAGCTTCCATTCTCATCTCATCAAGTCGATTCAATTGTAGAATTCTATTTTTTTCTACTTCAGGCAAGTCAATACCAACCTCCAATGCTATTTTCAATGTCTACAATTCAAATTCAATAGGCATTAATGGAGTTTTTCCAAATACTAATTCATATGGAGAGAATCCAATAGTTGTCACCCATGTTGTATTGTATGCCCAAACTGCCTCATCTAACCTTTCTACCCAGTTTGTATTCCTCAATGAAACAGTCTTTGTCAAGATATTCTCCAATTTTCAGTTAGTAACCTCTACTTGTCCATTCGCTTGAGGGTGATATGGCGTTGATTTTCTAAGTGTCATTTGGTATCTTTGCATAAATGCTTCCATTATAGTAGACACAAACTCTGGCCCTTGGTCTGAAATTATCTATCTTGGTGCACCAATTCTCTACAAAATATGCTTGTAGAAGAAATTAGCTACTTTGTCTTCTCTTGCTATTGGTAAAGCTTTCACTTCAGCCCATTTTGTGATATAGTCTATGCAAACTAAGATATATTGTTGTCCTTTGGAAGGTGGGTCAATAGGTCCCACAAAATCAATTCCCCATTTTTCAAATGGTTCTAAAGCTATTTGAGTTTGTAATGGCATTTCCATTGTTGGTGTAGATCTTCCCATGCGTTGACATTCATCAAAATGCTTCACAAAGAATGAAACATCCTTTGTCATAGATGGCCAAAAATAACCAACTCCTAATATTTTATAAGCAGTTCTAACTACTAAATAATGTCCTCCTTCTGGCTCATAATGGAAAGCATGTATGACATCATAAACATCTATTTCAACAAAACATCTGTGAAGAACATGGACAAGACACATTCTAAATAATAAACCATTTATCCATTGAAACCTAGAGCTTTCACGAATTAACCTTCTTTTTTGTTTAGGATTGAGATAATTTGGACACTTCCTTGTTACAAGATAATTCACAAGATCAACAAACCATGGTAGATGAATTGATATTGCAAATAAATGTTCATATGGAAATGTATCATCCGTTAGCTCTTGATCACCCTGCAAAACAATTCTAGAAAGGAAATCAACAACATTATCTTTACTAGGCTTATCAACAATTGTTATATCAAATTCCTACAACAACAATAGCCATCTTATGATTCATCCATCTACTATAGCTTTATTCATCAAATATTTAATAGCAGCATGGTTTGTATGAACAAATACCTTGTAACTAGTAATATAATTCCTAAATTTATTGATTGCATATATTACTGCTAAGAATTCTTTCTCAATTGTTGTGTAGTTCCTTTTAGCAAGATTCAAATTTTTACTGATATAATAGATAGCATACATTGCTTCATTTTCATCCTTTTGTCCCAATACTGCACCAATAGAAAAGTTAGATGCATCAACATGTATATGAAATGGAACTCCCCAAATAGGTCCTTTGATAATTGGAGCAATAGTTAAGGCTTGTTTAATTATCTCAAATGATTTTTGACAATCACTTGTCCAAAGAAATTCTACATCTTTCTTGAGCAATATAAATAAAGGTTCAACAATTTTACTAAATCCTTCAATAAATATTCTGTAGTAACCAAGATGCCCAAGAAAACTATGAACATCAGTTTGAGTTATAGGAATTTCAATCTTTTGAATGATTTCAATTTTCTTTGGGTCAACTTTTATCCCCTCTTTTGAAATGTGATGTCCTAGAACAATACCTTCTGTCATCATGAGTGAACTCTTTTCATGATTCAAAGACAACCTAAGATCCTTACATATTTGCAACACTTTATTCAAGCTCTCAAGTGATTCCTCAAATGTTTGTGCATGAACTATGAAGTCATCCATATTAACTTCTACACATGAGGTAGTCAAATCTACAAAAATTGCTAGGACAACCCTTTGAAAAGTTGCTGGTGCATTGTACAACCCAAATGGTAATACTGTATAAGCATATGTTCCCCAAGGACATGTAAAGGTAGTCTTATCCTATTCTTTAGGAGCCACTTGAATCTGATTATAAATCTAAATCCATCTAAGAAAGATAAATAACTATTGCCAGCTAGGTTATCCAGTACTTGATCAATAAATGACAAAGGAAAATGATCTTTTTTAGTGGCTGTGTTTAATTCTCTGTAGTCCACACATACACACCATTTTCCATTTTTATTAGGAACAATAACCAATGGAGAAACCCATTGACTATCAGATATTCAATAAATAAACCATACTTTCAGTAGTTTTTCTATCTCTCGTTTCACAATATCCCGCATAGCAAGATTGATCATTCTTTGACCTTGTCTTACTGGTTACATATTCAGTATAAATATGATGAGTACAACTAGAAGGGTGAATTTCTCTCATATCTTTATATGCCCAAGCTAGTGCTTCAGAATGATTTCTAAAGTCTACTTCAATTCCTTTTCTTGGGAAGAAGAAAAGGATGAATTAATGAAAAGAGGCTTATCCCCTGCTATTGTTATTTCTTTGGTCTTATTCTTAGAATTGAATTGGTCTACAACAAGTGTATTTAAGGGACAAGTGTATGAATTTTGATGATGTACTTGATAATTTTTCTCTTTTTCTTGACAAATCTTTTTAGAATTAAGATCTTGGTCCTCATATTCTTCAATATGTTCTACTAAGGTAACCATAGCTAATTCCACAACACGATCTCCTTTTGAATACGTATCTTAATCAACCCAAAGTTGAGTATTTGGATGAAATGATGGTTAAGAAGGGGAAAAAGTGATAACTCCTTTTGTTTTTGACCATTAGAAATGATCATACTTTTTGATATGCAATATATCAATGTTGTTGCAGTAGCCAACCATGGTCTACCCAAGATGATTGGATAACCAAAATTTTTCTTTCTAGCTTTGATAACTAAAAAGTCGATTGGATAATCCCATGTATCAATAGAGACCATAATATCTTCAATAACACCTTCAGGTTTAGTAGTAGATTGATCTGCCAACTATAGAATAGTTGTTGTGGGCTGAATAGTTGTGACACCCAATAATTCAATAGTTTCTGATGTTATAACATTGATAGCTGCTCCTAAATCAATTAGTACATTGGTTATCTCAATCCCTCCAATACTTAAGGTTATCATAAGACTACTAGGATCATTATATTTTTGAGGTAATAATCTTCCCGATAAAACATCAGTAAGTTTAGTCCCTATCTGAATTGTAGGAGGTAACTTCTTCCTTCCTGGCATTTTCATACAAAGGGATTTAACCAATTGGTTTATTTTTGGTTTGCCTTTAATGGCCTGCAATAATGGTATCTCAATATTGATCTTTTTGAGTTCACAGAGAAGTTGAGAATCTACCACATTCATATAGTTTGTTGAGATTTGTTGGGAGCTACTTGTTTTGTTTTTAAACATTTAGGATAAGGTGCTTTCCTAACCTCTTGTTCATCATTAGAGGTCTGATATTTCTTTGAATCTTTTTTTTCTTTCTCACTTTCCTAATCTCTAATTTTTGGTATAAATGGAACATTTTAGTTCCTTAGCTGGATATCATTGGCATCTATCACATTCAGAGTAGGAGGATTGACATCATTGTGACTATTTTTCGGGTTTGAAATAGGTTATGCTGGTAATTGAGGCTGATTTACTTGTTCATTTGGAGGATTAGGGCCAGTGATCAATGGACATGATTGTCCCCAAGGACGCCTTGGTCTCTAATTTTTCCATGGTTGAAATTGAGTTTGATTTTGCTGCCACTAAGACTAATTTGGTCACCATTGTGGTTGATTCCATTGAGGATTCATCCATTCAGGTTGACCCCAAAATGTAGGTGGTGGCTGTGCTTGCTAAGGAGGAGTCCATTGGTTTGAATTTGGCCAAGGATTTTGATTCCAATTAACTTTAGGACCATGTTTCCCTTGATTAACATTATATCCTATATTTTGAGGTCTCTGTCCATCATAGTTAAGTTCTTCCTCTACTTCAGGTTGCTTCTTCGAATGATTCTTAATTCCAAGTACAAGGTTACAAGAACTTGTTGCATGAGTTTTTTCACATATTTCACAGAGATCAACTTGATTTAATAGACACTCTCTCAAAATATGTTTACCTCTACATTTGGAACAATAAATGGATAAGGGATATGTTGAGAATTGTGACTCAAATTACTAGCTTGAATGACTTCTTGGAGCAATTATGTTTTCCTCCTTCATCAGCCTGAGTTAAGTTGCTAGTTTTCAAGTTTTCCTAATTTAGGTCGTAGGGTTTTGAAGTTTTGTAACCTCCTGACTTAGCGATTGTGAAGGGAAGACTACTTTGTTGTCGGCATGTGACGGGTTTTGATAAATTCATAACCTCTGATAGAGGTTCAAAAGTTTGGGTTTTGAGCGATGGAGAAATCCCTTTGTTGGCTGGTCGCGGGATTGCATGATTTCTTAACTTAGGACTCATGTTGCGAGGTTCATAAGTTTCTTAACCTCCCAACTTGGTGATCCCTTCCTTGTTGTCACAGGTTTCAAAAATATCCTAACCTCCAAATGGAGGTTGTGAAGTTAAGATTTCTCCCGACTTGGTGACATGAACGATGGATGGTGGGACCAGTTTGCGTGGATGGTGACATCAGTCGTACGACAGTGACATGGATGCCGCATGGATAGTGGCGACCACTTGGGACCCGATAAGGTTGGTGTGTCATGACAGAGGCTAACAAGTGGCGATGACATGGAGGATAGATGGCATGTGGGCCCATGTGTCTGATGGTTGATTCATGGAGAACCCTAAGCTCGATGCTGAAGATTTGTTTGAATGCTTATCTGATGACTAGGATTGGATGCTAGATGATGGTGTGTGGCTCGAGGTGAAACCCTAAAGGGGTGTGGTAGTTGAATAGTCTGTTAGTGATTGAGAAAGTAATCTCTCTCGACTCTCTCTTCAGTGTGTCTCTCTTGAATCTCTTATAGGGAGTCAAACGATGGTCACCTAGTCAAAGATGAGTTGTAGGCCGAAAGGTTGGATGTGGTGAAGGTTGAGAGATGACTCTCTCAGAGCTTGGAGAAAAGAGTGGCGGCGAAAGTGAGTGGTGATAGCTAGAAGGAGTGGAGTTTGGATGGGAGGCTAGAAGGCTAGGTGCTAGCTAAGGTTACCAGGCAGAGGCCGAAAGGTGGTGTGGTGGCCAAGAGGATGCGTGGAGGCTGAGGGGCTAGGTGAAGGTCAAAAGGCTGGGTGCTGAACAAGCCTCATGGTGCTGGCACTACTGAATTTGATTCCATTTTCTGACGAACTTTTGTCAGTCGTTCGACAAACATTTGTCAGAAAATTGACGAATTGATGAAAAAATTTTCATTGCTATTTTTTCGTCAAATTATGACGACGAATTAAACATCAAAATAACGACGTAGATTCATCGGTCATCGACATCATAAAATGACTTAGATTTTTGTTGGAATATTGACGAAAACTTTGTGTATCCACCGACAAATTACAACCAAAATGCAATTGCAATGTCTCTTTCGAAGCGTCGAAAAAACACCAGAAGTTCGTCGCCATTTTGATGAAATGGAAGAGGAGTTACGATGAATTCTTCATCATAGCTAAGCAACTTCATCAGACCATTTCTGTGATTCATCGGTGGCCTTCGTCAAAATTGCGATGAAATGGGAAAGGAGTTACGACGAAGCCTTCATTGTAGCTAAGCAACTTCATCAGACTTTTTCTGTGATTCGTCGGTGGCCTTCATCAAAATTGCGACTAAATGGGCAAGGAGTTATGATGAAGCCTTCATTGCATCTAAAGCAACTTCATCGGACCTTTTCGGTGATTCGTCGGTGGTTTTCGTCGAAATTGCGATGAAATAATGCAATTTTTTTAAAAAAAATATTCGTTGAAATGTACCATCGTAGAGACTCTTGGTGATGACCACCGAAGCCAACCCATCGGTGAGAGATCAATCATTGACAGAGGATAGAAAACTCACTCCAATAGTCCATGTCTTGCCGATGACTTCCATCGACAAGACAAATCCAATGTCACACCAATCTGACCTCTTCAGGAGTTTTGAACACTGCTGGTTATCAGCAAGACATTATGAGGGTCTCGCCGATTAAACAAGTGTCTAAGAGAAAGTAAACAAATGGAACCTATTAATTTTCTTATTTTGGGGTTCCTTAAATCATAGAATAGATACCATCTTCTTGTGTATAATGTACTTATATTCAGATTTGAATTTGAGACCAATTGTCATTGCACATTCCATTTTACTTGCATATTCTATAAGCAATATATTGATAATGACAAATGATTTATGGTGTTGTACAACTCTACCTATCATCATAGTTCTGCTGCTCCCCCCGAGAGAATCCTGAAAAGACAAGTTTACAATACCAAGTCAAATAATATGAAAAATAATTACTTCCATACAAATTAAATGATTATTCTCACAATGGAAATTGTCTAATTACAACAACAATTCCATGAAAGGTTATCCATGCTTCATAAGAGATGACTGATCATTTATATAGACTGCAAGATGCATAGAAAAAGCATTACACTTGAGAACAACCAAGGGCTAACAATGGAAGGAGTTAAGAAACATCTGGATTGAAGAGAAAATGTGTAGGGAAAATGATGAGTAGTGTCAAGAGAACATAGCTTGTAGAACATATTCTTGACCTAATCAAGCTCTTGAACAACTTAAACAAAATTAAAATACTAACATATACATGAGACATGTAATGAACTTCCAATATCTGTAATCTTTTTCATTAATGTAGAGGTAGGTAAAGGAGAAATAATTATAATTGTAACACTATTCATAGTCCAATAAATTATGTTCATAATTTGTGTTCAATGGACCTCAGTTTTATCATTATACTGCCCATCTAATACCATATTTTAATCCAGGGTTCAACTATCTCAAATCTAAAGAAGCACCTTCAATTAACCATTTAAAGTACTATAAAATAAGGTAAGACTTTTACTTGAGAAATATTGGGTACACTTGTAGGATTAAAGTTCTCGCAATCATCAGGATTTATTGGCACACAGACACAACCTGCAACATATGAAGTAATGGATGACTACAAGTTAGTGAAATAGTCCTTAATATGTGACTGGTTTTCAAATTGATTGATAGAAAATAAGGTTACAATCAGATCTACATGAAAAATTATGAGGACAATCTACTGTAATCATCAAAATAGATGAAAAGTGCAAAGGAAAGAGCCGAGCTACATCTCTAGAGCCTAAAAAAACACATGCAAGAAACATAAAAAAAGAACAAACCAGTTTTTGGATAAATACAAAATGGTGCCTTTAGCAAGTGATTCATATGCTTTCACACCTGACACAGGACATTAAGAAGATTTTAGTCTTCCTCTGTGAAATTAACTACTTACAGAATAAACCCATAAACCAATATTATATATCTCCATGTCTAGCCAAGGGTAGGTATAAGAGAAAAAAATTTCCTCAATGCAATGCCAAAAAATATCAATGTGTGTGTAGGTTTGTATTACTCAAAATATCATTTCACTGCCTAAGGAAAAATACCAAAGTGATGTTTTAAATTTCAATCTTCACATAGGCTCCCTTATTGCTACACATGCATATACAAGCATTATTCGAGCTCTAAACTATTCAAATATTAAGGATTTAATTAGCTATAAGATGGAAAGTTGTTGTTTAGACATAATCCATCATCTTTTACATATCTTTATTCACTCCTAGTGCTTTAGATAAATTTGTGTAAATGAGACAGAAATGTGAATCTTTTATGACAAAGAAAATTCTTAAAAGGAGGGGGGAGAGAAAAGGGTAGGGGGAAAGAGAATGCTTGAATGTATAGCAAAGTATAACATTTTGATCATTATAACAATGAAACAAATCTTAAGTTTGAAGCATTAATATCATTTACAACATTTATGATCAAGAATGAATGTAAGTAGAGAAACTTTGCATTCTCAGATGGTAAAAAATTTCATGGTTAAGTGGAAGACTCCCATCAACAACAAGATCCAAATATCCATGTATCTATCTCAATCGAGCCTCTAAACCCTTCAGAGCTATCAATTTTTCCACTAACCTTTTATGCACAAAAGTCAAATTTTAGAGTTATGTCACCACTAAAAACAAAAGAAACAAAGCTTTGAAACCAAATCCACACACAACACAATGTGGTATTCATACAAAGCCATACAAACAAACTAAACTCAGAACATTGGAATGGAAAAAACTTCAAATTATGATGCAGAGCATGGATTCCGGGTATAAAGAATCATTTTTCTACCACCATAGTGAAAATTTAGCACTTTCTTTCATCTTTGCATATTGGTTTGATGCTTCAAATGATGCATTTCTTATATTGAAAAGTGTATTACCTTATTGAGCTTCTCTTTGTTTCGAGAATAGTTTAATATTCTCTACTTAACAGGGCCAACCACGTGATGATGGAAGCTCATTTCCCCCCCCCTCACATCACTCTCAATTCCCCATACCCAATCATATAACATTAATCATTCATTCATCCATTAAAAACATATAACATTCATCCATTCATCCATTAATAACAAATAACATTCATTCATTCATGCATTGATAACATATAACATTCATTCATTAACATATAACATTTATTAATTAACATATTCACATTCATTCATTAACATATAATATTCATTCTTTTAGTTTTTACATATTATCAAAAATATGGTTGTCATGATATGATTACAATCACTTTTTGTTTTTTTTTAAAGCTAATTTTTTTTGAAGTGGAGTATCATTTTCTAAATCATCTATCCCCCCTTTAGTTGTTCTTCCCTCTGCTCGTGATCTTAATGTACGCCTAGTCATCTGCTCATGACATGGATGCCACTGCAAGGGGGGGTCTGCTGCAATAACAAAGAAATGTTAAACTCATATGTTTTATTATTATTGTTACAAGTATTTCATTAATTAAAAGAACATTAGAGTGGTTCTCTTTACTTGATGGGTCCACATCATGTTCCTAAACTTCTATTATAGACTCATGCTCAACATGCTAAACACCCTCTAAATCCTGATCTGCAGTTGAAACATGAAAGGTTACATTAATTAATACACCAATTGAAATTAAATATGTTTAAGAGAACATGA
>VDFB02098432.1:0-17372 GCA_007258455.2 Sequoia sempervirens | reverse complement strand
GTGTGTATGTCTGAATATGCATTTTCTACATGTATCTTTGAGGTCACGCATTTATCTATATATAGATATGTCAAGTTTTTTATATCAATATGGTTGTTTGCTTATTGTCTAGTTGGATTGCCACATACTCTTATATCTTCACAATTGGTGTTTGTTATTTTGAATGTTTATATGTATGTGTGTGTGTGTATGTGTGTATATGGTCATTTCCAATAAGGTTCTATTCAATAAATAATTTTGTATGTTCCTATTGAAACCATTATTGTTTCATTTAAGGCTTTTGTTTTTTGGTTATGGTTGCAATGCTATACGGTTTATGTCATTTTCTATAAGGCATTGTTTACCATTGTTCTCTATCTTTGGCTATATTGTTTCATTTTTTATACGTAATTAAATAATTCATGTCATACAATTTATGTTGTTATCTGCAAGGCATTTCCAATTGTTGTTCTGTGGGTTTGGTTACATTGTTTCATTTTTGATAAGGCAATGTAGAGACCAATATTGTTTCATTTGTGCTTTCCGTGTGGTGTTGGTGGTTGCAAGGCAATTTAACAACTATAAATACTTAAACATATGTTAAATAGGGTGACATAAGTATATAACCAAACCACATTAAATAAAATGAGGAAGATAAACTAAAAGTGAAACAAAACTATAAGCGACATAAACAATACAAAAGAAAAGAAGTGTATCTTTTTTTGTTAAAAATTATAAGTTACTATCCATTGTCTTAATATATAAGCAGTTAAATGCATGTGTTTGCTGCTGTGAATTCTTTTGTTTTATGGCTATGCCCATCTAATCCACTATTTTAAAAAGTTTGTTGGGTTGTGGGCTTATTGACTGAGGCATGTCTATGAATCTCAAGATATAATAGCATGGTTATGTGCCAATAATCCAAAAATAAGTGTAACGCTCGCCGTGCAAACCCCAGAGAACACACATATAGCAAATAATTTTTTTTTGAAACAATACAATTAAACATGCAAGAAACATTAACCATAATCACATAACACATTACATTGCACTATTACGCTTAGCTCTTTGGGGCATGCAAGGTTACTTCACAAATAACTAACAACGAAAACAAAAGATAACAACATAACTATTAATATTATAAACCATGAATAAGGATACATCTAATAACCAAGAGTGAGAATATTAATACATCACATAATACAATTACAATAAATCTCTTTTAACAAATTACAATTGATCCTAACTATTACATCATTTTAATATTACATTACAAGCTCTTGATTAATAATTACATCCAATCTCCCAAACATGTGGGATAATATAAATACAATGAAATCTGAATTATAAAGGAACACTGGTGCAACACCAACTGCAGAAATGCTGAGAAGACAGGCTGCTTGATGGGGAACCCAATGGGTGAGGAGCATGTTCCACCCAACCATGTGAATTATAAATAATTCACCCCCCGTGCTTAGAGGTGACAAGGAAGAGAACCCGACCATGAAAGCCAAACCGACTCATGAACAACATAGTACATAAACAAACTCAAGATATACAATGAAATAACCATCAACGTTCACGAATCAAACATGACAGGATAAAGCTATGAAAATTATCACAATTAAACAAAGCATTATCAATTAAAGAAGTAACTGAATAACAACCATAATTCAACTCCACAAGAATTAGAAACAACATTAAGAATACAGTATTCAGAGGCGACAAGAAACAAGTACAAGGGTGTCTAGTGGAGGGTGTCACCGCATAGCTCTCATGGGATCTACTGGCCCTTCCTCCAACTGAGGCGCCGACCCCCACAAATAGCCACTCTCCCTAAGACCCCTAACATAAATCAAAACCAGGCAAGGGTTGACCTAAAACAAATAAAGCATAACACTCAAAACGGGAAAATGCGAGGCATTAACTCTCTCGCGACAACTCATAACCAAAGGTCTTAATAAAACCGTTCAACCCTTCCAAGCATTAAACCAATAAGTTTTCAATCCAAAGGTATGACTAAAATGAAGACAACATTCAAAATTAAACATGCCTCTAGATCAAGGGTTGCAAAACAATAGGGTTCCCACATAGACCAGACTAAATGAAAACCATTACATAAAAGAAAACTCACATTATATTTTGCAAGGTTATACCATTAACTTTCATTCCCAAACAAATAACTAAATTAGTACACCAAATAATTGATCATTAAAAGATTCCAAGTCTTAATTATAACCAAATACATTTGTCTCAATATAGTCCACAATCATGACTAAAGGCTATTTTTATTTTTATTTTAAATATTTGTTTAACCTAAATAAATAATAAAATAATACCTTTTTTTAAAAATATATATATATATATATATAAATACCTAAATACAAGCATTATTGAACACATTGAAATCAAATACGAAAATTACATTTTTAAAATGTAATAAAACTAGTATTAAAAAAAAACAAATACTTACATTTTAAAATAACTAATATTAAATTAAATAATTATAATTTATTCTTTTATTTTATTTATTTAATTAAAATAAATATAATTATAATATTTAATAAAATATAAATATATATTTAAAAATATATTAATAGAATTATAAATATTATATATTTAAAATATATTAATAAATTATATTAAAAAAAACTTTTTAAAACAAAACATAGTCCAGACTACGGCTGACCTATACAAATTTGTGCTGCTTGACAGTCCACAGTTGCAGTAGTCAAGAGGCTGTTGTGTTTATACTCCAGGTAACATGGGGAGAGGGAGAATACGGCCTCATGGACCTCCTTTCTCCCCCTGTATATAAAAATGCTATATATATATATATATATATATTTTTGATTTAGAAAAAAGTACATTTGTTAAAATTATAAAAACAATAACTTTCGTCAAACGCAATTTACATTCAATTAGGCCCCTTCTCTAATGCACAAAATCAATTAATTAATTTTTTTTTTTATACATATTATATATTTATATATATATATAAATTTATATATATAATTATAATAATTATAGAGAACACAGTTTTCCATGTAAATCCAGAACATCACATATTTACAGTATATAAATATCAACGATTATCAAAATACTATTTAAAAACCTTCCAAATACGAAGATTAATTTAAGAGAGAAAAAGGGTATAACTAAACGAAATTCAAAGAGTTTCTTTTCAGTTTGTTTGCAAACTCTGATTTCTAAATTCAACATGAATTTTCTTTTCAAATAAGACCTATTTGTTTATACATTTTCTAACCTCAAAGAAATCATTTAAATCTAAATCACACAAAGATTTTCTTTTTCAAATAGAGATTGATTCTAAAACACCTCTTTATTTCTTTTACAGATTTAAAACCATTAAGAGAACATAGTGGAACCTGGAGTCCTGCACTCTCGAGGATCTAATGAAGCTGGTTTCTGATGACCTTTACGAAGAGCTCCTCCTTCTTGCTTCGAATCTCTTCTGAGTAACCGTGCTCGAACTCGAATCTGATCCTTTGTTTAGAAGACTCCAGAATAACCAGTAACAGATTCCCAAGTCCCTTTCTAGAAATCTCCAAAATATAGCAAAAGATTCAAAAATAACATAAACAATAACTTGTGCAACTCTGTAACACTAATTGATGCAGGAGCATCCAGTGGTGTGAGGGCAATCTTGCATCACCCAAAAGATGATTTCCATTTTTGTTCCTGTTGTTTTCTTTTTGTAGATATTTTTGTATTTATGGATACCCTTTTTGTCGAATAAGAGTTTCCAACTTTTAGAACTACTTTTCTGCTTTTTCTGCTCAACTGCTATTTTTAGCAGGGTTTACATTGAAGTGGAAGGAAGACATAGAGATTTATGGAAGGTTGGGATGGAAAAATACCTGATCTGAGTGAAAAGAATCGGTCAAGATCATTCCGCGACTTGAAAGTTATTCAAGTTCAATTTGCTTTTGCCTTGAAAAACCTTAGAGCTTCGGTTTGAGGCACCAAGCGATCCCCGGATGGGCCTGGTGCGGAAATGCCAAGTAGTCTACCAAAGGAAACACTTTGTGGAAAATGGATCTTTTGAGAGCTTTCGAAGGTATTATCATTGAAGATCCGATGGTCGGATTAAAAGTTATGGCTGCCGGAAGTTGGTGCATATTTTAGAAATGTGCTAATTTTCAACTATGAATTTAAACTTGAATTTCAAATTGTAATTTTGGCGCCAAACCGTCAAAAATCTTATCTCGAAGGTTGTTTTTGGTTCCAAACCAAAATGGGTCTATTTAAGGGCTTGTTCACGATTTTGGGTAACTTTTGGGAAAAGAGTTAGCATCGTGAAGGGATCACGGGTAATTTTACGTAAATGCATGAATTTGCATGTCTGAGCTTGGGGATTTAGTCCTCTTGCATGTAAGAAGCTCCAATGTTTATGAATAAAATATTATTCTCTATTTTGTGAGTGTATTTCGTGTCTCGGGTTTTGCTCCTAAGTCACTAATCTCTCTCTATCTCCAAAACCATCAAAGAATTTCCATTCAAAATAAGAATGTACCCCTCTTTTAAAACTCTCAAAATCATAAATAAAAGAAATTATATCTTTAAAAGCAAGTTTTTTAGTTAAATCTCAATTCTTATTCATTCACACAACTTTTTCATTCTTTTATTTATTTATTTTTCTATTTTCAATACTTTTTATTTTAATTTCTGTTTTTACAACTTTACTTGCAAAACACTTTATCTAATTAATTTAAATAATTTATTCTAACAATTATCCTCAACAAGATAATTAATTAAAATAATAAACACAATTTAATATTTAATTAACATTTTAATAAAATACCCTTGAATTTTTAAAAAATAAATAAATAAGCAATTTAAATATTTAAATACAATTTAATCTAACATTTTAATAAACAATATTACCCTTATTTAATTAATTCAATCACAACTTATAAAATACCAACATAAATAAAGTACAGAAAAACACAAACAATGACCACAAAGAACGACAATTACAAGAACGCACAAAACCATTTAAACAAGACGGTCTGACATCATGGGATGGGATGACTTCATTGCCACCTCTGTTTCAACATTATGCCATTGGGTTATTGGTGCTCGCCCTGTCCTGCCAAAGCAGGTGGAATCGAGACTATGTACCTGCAATCCCTGCATACAACGAAGTCGTGTACATGTGCATATATATATAAAATCAAAGCATTGTATTGTGAGAAGGAATCACAGCATAGCAGGGCACCCGTGAATGAGTGGTGCTACACTGTCCTTCATCACATCTATCCAAACAATATAATGTACAACCGATAAATTAATCATTTCTAAACTAACAAATCATATCATATCATCATGAACAATTACTAATTCACTGCATCACCACCTAATACTGCATCTATATAAAAACATCACCAATTAAATTAAATCATAATGTAATGTCATACTCACAAAAATACCATTAGAAGCTCTTGACCCATCCTCTTCTTCTAATTCCTTAGCCAGAATACCTACACATCCCAAGTGAGAATGGAGGGGTACTACATCCTCCCCCCCTAAAACTCGACTTACTCCTGGAAGTCACATGGCTCAAAATGGAAACATAACCACATTAGTACCAAAATTTCTCTAATCTATAATTGATGTACACCCTCTTTCTGAATCATTACAATTAGAATCACTATCCGGCTTCACATTTGAAATTAATATCTTCTTAACTACTTTTATTTATAAATCCTTACATCTCTTACAATAACATACTTGGTTTCAGCACTAATAACAGAGCAAGTACTCCTATTAACTCAATTTTCCATTTACACAACAAACATCTTCAAAACATCATAGAAGGAGAACACATCAAATGATTACTTGAAATTAACAAAAATACACACCATATCATGATTCAGTAACATATTTTAAGTCACAATTTACGATTCTCAATAATATCCAATCCATTTTATACCACAGAGTCACAATATACCCACATTTAAGATAGCATGGTTATCCCTCTTTTACATCAATAGGCACAAATATAAGAAATATTCTTCTAACACATACATACACAGTCACATCACTAGGCACTACACAACACAAGGCTACACAAGGGTCCATCTGGACGCCGGGAAGCAGCATACTAATCCACAATACATAATCCATGAGCCAAGAGCCAAAATCCATCTCACATAATCCATACCTCACACTCAGTGGCTTGATGGTGTTAGGCCGCACACACATTGCGAGACCATCCAAACAAGACCACTATGACCCATCTCTTGTTGTACAAGGTGGTTAGCCTCCAAGAGATAGTCATCACACATAGGTGGGTAGTGAGTCCTAGCTATAAAATAGCCTCACATACCCCCATCCTCAAGGTTCCCTATGTCTACTTCCTCGTATACACTCACCAAGTCTGCCTCATATGTCCTTGGAGAGGATTCACAATACAACACATGGCCGACCTCAAAAACAACAAGGATAAACTAGTTTAGCCACCAAAGTCATAAAAAAAACATCAAATAAGATTCAATTTCAATAGTAAAGCATGAAATGCGCACAATGTCAACACTATATCAAATGTAACCATGAGGGCTATGAGAAAATAAGTCACAAAGTGTGGCTAAACCATTACAATCAAACATAAACAAAATGTCAGCCTTCAAGGTCAATTGAAAATCATCAACAATCACAAAGGAATTCCTCAATCTTCAAAATTGCACAATACAACACTGTGTGACTAGATACTAGCCACCAAATGAGGAAGGAGGGAACATCGTCCAGCTATAACAATAGCCCTCATGTGTTGCAGAGTGAGCATGCCATCCACATGACCCAAAGTGTGCTCCTCGGCTACACCCTGCCTTGCGTCGTCATGCGACAAGGACTAACCAAGTGGCCCACGCACTCCTTGGTTGCCCGCATAGGATGTCCACCTCGGCCTCCATCCCACATCGCATCACAGTGCAGCATGGTCATACACTAGCCAGAGAAGGCACGCACTAGTCGTATGCCACATGGTAGTGTGTCCGTAGCTCCGCAGAAGTAGTCACGCGCTAGACACACCCCACATAGCGATACCTCATGGAAAAGGCACACGCAGGTACTCACCATTGCCAGAGGTATACATGGCTAGGACCTACCCATATGCTAACCGACACATACACTGTCGAAAGCAAACATGAGTATCCCTCTACAAGTGTGTGAGGCCCCATTACACTCATCACACAAATAGGCTATCATAACACAATCTCATAGTGCACCTTCACGTGTCTAAGCATGTTGCATCGTGTCCTCAAGCCCAACTCACTACCATCAACAACACGGCATCATCACCAGCACTGTGTCAAAACATCAGTGGGGTGTGGCATCGTATCCATTGCATCATGTCAGAACATGTGTAGATATAGTGTATGCAATACATATATGAGCATATCAATATGGGGCTACCCAAGCTTCACCTCTCATACAGACAAGGTTGACTTGCTAATGCCAACTCAATGTCCCTATGGATGGCTAGGCATGCACTAACAAACCAATGCTGCTATACTCAAAACTATGGGGTTCAGGCTAGCACATATGGATCAAGTACCCTGATCCATCATAAGGGAAAGTAGTGAGTACGTTTCCTCAGGATCAGTTGAGTTAAGACTACTCTGCGTCGCAATATGTGTATGCTACACACTCTGCCCAAGGAACTTTGTGGCTGCTACTACCCCTTCATGGATTGAGGGACTAGAGAACCAAAAGAAAAGAATCTATGAAACTATCTTTTGGCTACTCATATATATAAATTTCAACCACACGTGGGTTGGACCTCAATTAGGTAATAGACATACAAGCACACATAATAGTATGGTTAATTCCACACCAACAAATACAATATAGTCTCCATGAATGGGTACATGGTATCACCTTCCCATGTGCACACCAAGCAAGCACGGGTTTAACACAACACACAAACAATGCATAGATACTAGTTTCCACAAAACAAGGAGTACATTCATACCTACTAACATAGAAAACAAATTTTCCCTATTCTCATACGCACATACATGATTGATGCTGCATATAAAAAAAAAGTACTCCCAACCTCCTCCATATTTTTCTTCTGAAATTATAAACTCTTTAATCACTTTTACAATTCCTTAATTATCAACATTATCCTCTTCCTCAAATTCAAAGATCAATTTTATCAACTCCATTAAAGCTAGAATTAATACCATAAGCCTAAACAATTCTCACCCGCTTTCTCCTAGACAAACATACTCTCTCTTTTTTTTTATCACATAATAATCCTCTCGATTCACATAAGAAAATATTTTTATCACCATTTACTACATCATACACTTTACCAGAGATAAACATCAATGCCTTTCAATTATAGAATTCCTATTTGCTTCTATCATTCATAATAATACACACATAAAGAAACTTTTATTTTCATGTCATGAAACAACATTTTACCCAAGTTATATCATTTACATTTGTAGGGGAGAGTGCACTTCACATAGAAACACATCATATACATGTCAAAAGGCATTATCTTTCAACACAAAACATTACCATTTATTTGCATACTAGATTTCAATAACAATTAAGAAGAATCGTCAATAAATCACACACCACAACACATCAATTTTGTATTAATTCAAGATTTCATTAAATGAACATACATCATCACATTTTCTCCTAAGGTAAGACATTTATTTGATCAACACAAAAGCCTTTAAACACCATCCAAGTACAACACTTTTATAAAAACAAAATATTTAATTTTTTTTTTTTTTACTTCATGAAAATACCTAGGAGATTGTTTTACCCATACCCCTAATCACACTCATACAATGCAACATTCTTACCACACTTCTAGCACTCTACGAACTTCAATTCTATAAGATTTTTCCTTATACACTGGTGCAAATAATATATGATCAACTTCACCTATGAATTTATACTTATGAAGAAAATTTTGAAAACTCAATTTTATTCCTAAACTTATTATGCGCAACTTCCTTTCATAAAACTTAAAATTAACTAGCATATATAAGCATTTAATAACCAATGTACTCCTAGAGCATTCCCTTAAAATTTATGCATCCAAAAATATGAGGAGATAGAAGAAGTGTTCTTTGCAAGGCATACACTAAAAATAAGTTTGTTAAATTAATTTCGAAGATTCACCCTAACAATATTTAATACATGTTACATGATCAAGTCACTCACTTGCACCAATCGTAAAGGAACCATCATAATTACATTAACAGATCACTACTTGACAGTATGATTATACTATACTACATTCCTTTTATACTTATATAGTATAATTCAATAAAAATACATGCAATCTCAATCTAAGATAACACTAAAGTCATTCTTTTATCTATTTCTACTTCTAACCTTCATTACTCATAATGAATTTTCAGCATATAGCCTTAAAATCACAGAGAATACAATCAACACCCACATACATCAAAAGAGGTAGAATGAGGAAAATAAATAAATAAATAAATAAAAATTCACATAATATAAAGTCAACGAACATACACCCAAAGAGAAGATGCACGAAGATAAGACAATATATCTAACTTCAAAGTCACCTTGCCCTCACTCAAACTCGAAGTTAAGAGATGCACAAGAGAATGCTGAACATCACTCTCACCCTCAACAAGCTAAGACTCAACATGCTCATCCACACACAAATGACACAAGGGGTAGAACTATATCCGTACTGACACAACGACTCACCACAACTGAACATGGTAGCAACATTACACAAAGATCCTAGTGTTGCAACCTCAGCTCTGATACCAAGTTGTAACGTTCGCCGTGCAAACCCCAGAGAACACACATATAGCAAATAATTTTTTTTTGAAACAATACAATTAAACATGCAAGAAACATTAACCATAATCACATAACACATTACATTGCACTATTACGCTTAGCTCTTTGGGGCATGCAAGGTTACTTCACAAATAACTAACAACGAAAACAAAAGATAACAACATAACTATTAATATTATAAACCATGAATAAGGATACATCTAATAACCAAGAGTGAGAATATTAATACATCACATAATACAATTACAATAAATCTCTTTTAACAAATTACAATTGATCCTAACTATTACATCATTTTAATATTACATTACAAGCTCTTGATTAATAATTACATCCAATCTCCCAAACATGTGGGATAATATAAATACAATGAAATCTGAATTATAAAGGAACACTAGTGCAACACCAACTGCAGAAATGCTGAGAAGACAGGCTGCTTGATGGGGAACCCAATGGGTGAGGAGCACGTTCCACCCAACCATGTGAATTATAAATAATTCACCCCCCGTGCTCAGAGGTGACAAGGAAGAGAACCCGACCATGAAAGCCAAACCGACTCATGAACAACATAGTACATAAACAAACTCAAGATATACAATGAAATAACCATCAACGTTCACGAATCAAACATGACAGGATAAAGCTATGAAACTTATCACAATTAAACAAAGCATTATCAATTAAAGAAGTAACTGAATAACAACCATAATTCAACTCCACAAGAATCAAAAACAACATTAAGAATACAGTATTCAGAGGCGACAAGAAACAAGTACAAGGGTGTCTAGTGGAGGGTGTCACTGTGTAGCTCTCATGGGATCTACTGGCCCTTCCTCCAACTGAGGCACCGACCCCCACAAATAGCCACTCTCCCTAAGACCCCTAACATAAATCAAAACCAGGCAAGGGTTGACCTAAAACAAATAAAGCATAACACTCAAACTGGAAATAAGGAGGTATTAACCCTTCTACATAACTCATAAACCAAAGGCCCTAGAATGTCTGCCTAACCCTTCAGCAAGCATTAAACCAATAATTTTTCAATCCAAAGGTATAACTAAAATGAAGACAACATTCAAAATTAAACATGCCTCGAGATCATATAAACAATAGGTTCCCAGCTATATATCTGCATTTAAATCCAAAAGTCCATATAAAAAGAAAAAACTCACATTATATTTTTTTGCAAGGTTATAAATGGCTTAATCTCTTTCTCATTCAAAAAAATAACTAAATTAGTACACTAAATAACTGATCATTAAAAGATTCCAAGTCTTAATTATAACCAAATACATTTGTCTTAATATAGTCCACAACCACGACTAAAGGCTATTTATTTATTTATTTTTAAATATTTGTTTAACCGAAATAAATAATAAAATAATACCTTTTTTTTTAAATATATAAAAATACCTAAATATAAGCATTATTGAACATTTGAAATCAAATACGAAAATTACATTTTTAAAATGTAATAAAACTAGTATTAAAAACAACACTTACATTTTAAATAACTATTAAATAAATAATTATAATTTTAATTATTTTATTTTTTCTAATTTAAAATAAATTATAATTATAATATTTAATAAATAAATATATATTTAAAAATTATATTAATAAATGAGAAGAAAATATATTAATAAATTATATTAAAAAAAAAACTTTTTTAAAACAAAACATAGTCCATGGGCCCTACACAGTAGCCCGTAGGACTGCAGTGCGCGGCAGTCCACGGACTGCTGCGCACAGCAGTCTACGGACTGCTATGTCAGCCTCTGTGGCATGGGGAGAGGGGGAGGTATGGCCTCCGACGTTCTTCCCCCTTAACCCATATATAAAAAATGCTATATATATATATTTGATTTAGAAAAAAATTCTGTTGTTAAATTATATAAACAATAATAACTCCGTCCTAGCACGGATTTCGATAGTCGAATTCGGCCCTTCTCACAATGCACAAAAAATCAATGAATTTTTTTTTTAATACATATTATATATTTATATATATATTTAATTTATGGTGAGCATATATATTATATGAATGAGAGAGAGAGGATATATAGGAGAGAGAGAGAGAGATATATATATATATATATATATATATATATGAATTTATATATATATATATATATATATATATATATATATATAAATTTATATATATAATTATAATAATTATAGAGAACACAGTTTTCCGTGTAAATCCAGAACATCACATATTTACAGTATATAAATATCAATGATTATCAAAATACTATTTTAAAACCTTCCAAATATGAAGATTAATTTAAGAGAGAAAAAGGGTATAACTAAACAAAATTCGAAGAGTTTCTTTTCAGTTTGTTTGCAAACTCTGATTTCTAAATTCAACATGAATTTTCTTTTCAAATAAGACCTATTTGTTTATACATTTTCTAACCTCAAAGAAATCATTTCAATCTAAATCACAAAAAGATTTTCCTTTTCAAACAGAGATTGATTCTAAAACACCTCTTTATTTCTTTTACAGATTTAAAACCATTAAGAGAAGAGAGTGGAACCTAGAGTCCTGCGCTCTCGGGGATCCGATGAAGCTAGTTTCTGACGACCTTTACGAAGAGCTCCTCCTTCCTGCTTCAAATCTCCTCTAAGTAACCGTGCTCAAACTCGAATCCGATCCTTTGTTTAGAAGACTCTCCAAAATAACCAGTAACAAATTCCCAAGTCCCTTTCTAGAACTCTCCAAAATATGGCAAAAGATTCAAAAATAACATAAACAATAACTTGTGCAACTCTGTAACACTAATCCTCTCTCTGTCTCCAAAACCCTCAAAAATTTCCATTCAAAATAAAAGATATTACCCCCCTCTTTCAAAAACTCTCAAAAATCATAAATAAAAGAAATTATATTTTTAAAAGCAAGCTTTTCAGTCAGATTTGAGTTCTCATTTGTTCACACAACTTTTTCATTTTATTTATTTATTTATTTTTCTATTCCACAATACTTGTTTTTTTAATTTCTATTTTTACAACTTTACTTGCAAAGCACATTATCTTATTAATTTAAATAATTTATTCTAACAATTATCCTCAACAAGATAATAAATTAAAATAATAAACACAATTTAATATTTAATTAACATTTAATAAAATACATGACTTTTTAAAAAAATAAATAAATAAAACATTTAAATATTTAAATACAATTTAATCTAACATTTTAATAAACAATATTACCCTTATTTAATTAATTCAATCACAACTTATAAAATACCAACATAAATAAAGTACGGCAAAACACAAACAACGACCACAAAGAACGACAATTACAAGAACACACAAAACCATTTAAACAAGACGGTCTGACATCATGGGATGGGATGACTTCATTGCCACCTCTGTTTCAACATTATTCCATTGGGTTATTGGTGCTCGCCTTGTCCTGCCGAAGCAGGTGGAATCGAGACTATGTACCTGCAATCCCTGCATACAACAAAGTCGTGTACATGTGCATACATATATAAAATCAAAGCATTGTATTGTGAGAAGGAATCGCAGTGTAGCAGGGCACCCGTGAATGAGTGGTGCTACACTATCCTTCATCACATCTATCCAAACAATATAATGTACAACCGATAAATTAATCATTTCTAAACTAACAAATCATATCATATCATCATGAACAATTACTAATTCACTGCATCACCACCTAATACTGCATCTATATAAAAACATCACCAATTAAATGAAATCATAATGTAATATCATACTCACAAAAATACCATTAGAAGCTCTTGACCCATCCTCTTCTTCTGATTCCTTAGCCAGACTACCTACACATCCCAAGTGAGAATGGAGGGGTACTACAATAAGTTCACAATAACTTCACCAAAATCAATAATCAACCAATAATAAATGTGACCCCATGTCATGTCTATTTGCAACATAGTAAGAATTTTAAAATGTTCATCAATACCTTCACTATTTATTGGTATATGAAGAATGATCTTGTTTCCATGGTCATCAAGGAAAATTATTTCTTAGTTTTGAACACATGGCCTAATGTTCTTCTTTATTTTTTTTCATAAAGATGTACAAGTTGGACATAATCCTGTACATCATAAATTCATCATTTTGTAAGGGGGAATGTTGATACATGGGATATGAGAATATAAAATATAGAGAATCCAGACCTTGTTGAGTGTGAATATTTTTCTTACCTATCTAAATAATGTTTCATGATTCATATGATACTTAATTAGCATAACAAGGTGATAAGGGTCAAAGATTTAATTATGAAATTTGAGAAAAAGGACCATAAGCTTGAATGAGATGAATATTATTAGTTTTACTTATAATAATACTTTCATGATTCAATTATTGCACATTAGAATGAATCAAAGGTACATTCCTATTTCTCTTATTGATTGATATGTTCCATTCTAGTTTTCCACACCTAACATTTAAAACTTGTCAACTTCATAGAATAGTTTATGCTATTTCATGGCAGGTGTGCATACATTGTTGACCAACATATTCAATGGTGAAATCAATGTTTTCTATTAGACTTAATAAGCAGGCTATCGTAGATATAAATGTTGTTTGCATCTAATTTTATGAATATAAATATATACACATATAGAAAAGTAGCTAGCACACAACAAGAGAAGGAAAAACAACATAAACTGTATAACATTAACTATTTTATTGCATTGCAACCATCGCCACAAAATGAAGGCCATAAATGAAAAAATATTAAAACACCAATGTATTCAATGGTGATATCAATGTTTTTTACTACACTAAATATATAGGTTGTCATACATATGAATGTTGGTTGCATCTAATTTCACAAATATACATATCTGGACATAGGGAAAATTATATGAAACACAACAAAAGAAGGAAAAACAACATAAATTTTATAACATTAAGTATTTTATTGTGTTGCATCCATCACCACAAAACGGAGGCCATAAATGAAACAACATTGGTTACAACATTGGCTCAAATGGAAAGAACTAGAAAACACAAAAAATTCATAGTAACAAACCCATGCAAAACCATTGCCATCAAACGCAAAACAAGACACAAGATACATTGGCCACCACTATCACCAATGGTGAATCTGATGTTTCTTATTGTAGTTAATATAGTTTGGAAAGCCCATAGACAAGACCATCAAAATTAAAATGGCAATTGGTATGAACATTAGATGTTGTATGGTTTCTATGCGGTGGTGATGGTTGCAAAGTATGAAAATAGTTCACATTCTTATTGAAAATACATTGGTGGTTGTTGACTTGCCACTTTAGTGCTACTACTCCTCGATGCATGTATGCATACAAATGCATTACAAACACATATATCTACACATGTTTGAATGAACATGTTGTATGCACTCGAAAATTTCAATTGCATAAATATATGTTTATGTATATACATATGTAGATGTATACATACAAACAAACATGTCCACAATTAGATGTATAGATGTTTTGGCTCATAGCTCTAATAGTAGGCAAAGCCACTAAAACAACACCAACCAATGCCTTATTGCAAATTGCGTAGACTTTTGCTATGTTTCCTAAGGTTTAAAATGGTAGGTGTTATTACAACCATCACTACTACATGAAAACCATACAATAATTAATGTTGATGCCACAATGGCGAGCTCCTATGCAATTGTCACCAATACATGGAAGCCATACGACAATTAATGTTTATGCCATAATGGAAAACTAATATGAAGGTGCAGGTTTGATCACCCATTGTCAAGCTTTTGTGAAGGTCGTTGGAGGTTATTTTTTTTCCTTGCATGGGGTGATGGTTGCAAAATCAATACATGGAGGCCATAAATCAAACAATATTTGTATTAACAAACAATATAGTCTTTTCTCAATAGTAGCTTATCAAAATTGAAACAATATAGCCTTCTCAACAACACCTTATCGAAAATGAAACAATATAGCCTAAGCTAGAGCTCAACAATGAAAAATGCCTTATGGAAATCAACATAAACTATATAACGTTGACTATTTTATTGTGTTGCAACCATAGCGACAAAACACAAGCCATGAATCAGACAATATTGGTTTCAACAGTGACCTAGATGGGAAACTGGACAAAAACAAAACAATTCACTGTAACTCGCCATAAAATGTGAACCGTAAATAAAACAATATTGGTTTCAATAGTGATCCAAATGGAAAAAATGCACAAAAGAGAAGAATTGATAGTGACTAACCCATCCATACAGAAAAATTCTTTTCACTGCCAGTACCTTATCGATAATGATACAATATAGCTAAAGCTAGAGAACAATAAACAACGCCTTATGAAAAACAATAAAGGCTTTATAACATTAACTAATTTATTGTTTTGCAGCCATCACCACAAAACAACAGATACATAGATATTTGCACATAGGGAAGGATCGACTATATTTTAAATGTTATATGGAACATTGATGCCAACATTTATTGCAGTGATGAACAATGCCTTTTTTTTTGTGTTTCACTTTATTTCTCCTATGTACAGATATGTATGTATGCCATACTAGATGCAAACAATATTGATACATACTGAGACATTCTTGGAATGATAATATGTATTTTAAGTGTTATATCACGGAACATTGATGCCACCATTGATTTCAGTGATGGAAAATGTATTTCCCCTATGCACATATATGTATATATGTCATAGTAGATGCAAACAACATTGATACATATTGATCCCTATGTTTATTTTGTTGGAACATTCTTTCCATGATAAGTTGTATTTAAACTGTTATATGGAACATTGATGCCACCATTGATTTCAGTGATAGACAATGTATGTTCTTGGTTGGTTTTTTTGCAAGAACATAGAGTATTTTTTAAATGATTTACAAAGAGTTTTCCAAATGTTCCTTTTTTATATTATTTATTTTCGGTCATATCGTTAATGTCTCCACAGAAAATTTGAAAGATAAAAAATTTCAAATAAAAAATTGGGAATAGAGGTCATTAGCCTTTGTTGCTTTAATTGAACCTTTTGCCCTTGTGTTTTTCTCACATAAAGCTCGTAGCCAACCGCTGGTGTTGTAGCTCTTTCCTTTTTAAAGAGCATCCCTAGCAATGTTGGTGGACTCTAGCTCTTCCCAAGTTGTTGGACAACCCTCAGACGCCAATCTCGTAAGTTTTTTCCTTGTTTCCTTTTTGTTGCTGAGAATTGCATTGGATCTTTTTCGTGTGCATCCAACAAACTGGGAAAATTATTTTGTTTGAATTAGTGGTGCTTGTAATATATAGTCTGCCTTATTTATATTTGAGCTATTTATGTGTCCTTCACCTTTTTGTTTGCTAGCCATTTGGGAGTAACCTATGTGTAGCTATTTATGTGTCTTTCATTTTATTAGAGTTGCATATAACATCATTTTTTGTTATAATATTTCCTATGTGACATTCAATCATGATTGTGGTCTACTTACTGCACATTACTTTTGTGATTTAGCTTGAGTCTACCTACACACATATATATCTACATTTATACTTGTTGATACATGTAATTGCATTTAAACTTATATATATATA
>VDFB02098430.1:0-85706 GCA_007258455.2 Sequoia sempervirens | reverse complement strand
TGCCTCCATGAGGAAAATTTAGGAGTTTGAATTGGTTAAGGTGTTTTGATGATTTAATAAGGCTTAAATATCCATTTTGGAGGTTGTAATAGTCTTAGTTAGTTAATCTAGGCATAAAGCAAATTTCGCAAAAATATTGGATAAAAGCCAGTCAATTTCCAAACGTTGTAAAAATGTAAAAAAGGTGTAAAGGCATGGAATGCCAAGGGTCAAAGTAGTTGTAGAGGTTATTGGTTCATTGTAGTAAGTTGGAAAGGTTGGGAAATTTTTAAAAATGATATGATCCATTGATGTAAGTTGTTGTTGGAGAGATTGAAGGAGAAAACTAATAAAATATCATTGTTATACTACTATTTTTATGTGTTTTCCTCCATTATCTGCCAATGTATAGTTTTGTACAGGTGGTAGGGAATCTATCATGTGTTTTAATTGAAAGAGTTAGGTGTTGGAATCAATTTAAAACTAATTTGAGCATTTGATATTGAGTTTCAAGCTTTTGGTGGCCTAATTACTCTAGGCGGTCATAAAATAGGGGTTTAATGGTTTGATTGCTTAAATGACTTGACAGGTCATTCCACCTTTTTGTACCCACTATTTCTTGGTGGAATGGACCTAAATAATGTATGAGTAGGTGTGGAAGATAGAGATTAGGTTTGGGAAGGATATTTGGTGAGTTTCTCAACGCTGCCCTATTGTAAAAACTAGTTTTAGTGCCTTTAAGCAAGGCTAGAGTGAGTCAGTTGAAGAAAGGGATAGAGAACCTAATGGAATCTCATGAGATCTATGTAATTAGATTTTTTTAGACAAGTTTTTTAAACTTGAGAGGCTAGGAGTGGTCAATTGTGAGAAAGAGAGTATGAAACCCTAGTTAGAAAGGGTGAAAACAAGTGAAAAATGAGAGGTTCATGAAGGAAGTGTCATAAAGACTTGAGGGCAGCATAAGAGAAGGATAAAATAAGCATGTGAAGACATAAAAAATCTTGATTAAGGTGATTTTAAGCTTGTGAGAGGTCGAGGCACAAGAGTTTCAATAAGTCCTAATTGATTGCAAAGAAAGTGAGGGTTTTATGAAAAGGGGTCTAAATGAGCAAGTGGAGACCTGAAAGTTGAATAATCTAAGGTTTTGTTGGATTTATTTTGACTTTTTAGTGGTTTCAAGGTTTTGTTGTGTTTGGAGATGTGTCTCTTTGAAAAAGAGGCCTAATTCAACGTTGAAAGCTAGGTTTGGAATCAATGATCCAAAGGATTTGGTATTGAGTTTTTGATATGTGAAAGTAGACCATGATGGATGACTAATTTGGGGATTTTTTGACAAGGTTGTTTGAGAAAATTGAAAGTTTGACAGGAAAAGTGGGTTGGCTGACCTAGTAGGAAGACTAGGTAGAAGTTTGAAAACAAAGGAAGAATTGAGTTTTTGAGTTGCAAAGTGGATTGAATCCTTTTGAATGATGAAGTTAAGTTATTTGACTATCCTGCATTGCATCAGTTTGTTGGAAAGTGCCTTTTTAAATCTTTTAGCCATAGCAATGAGGAAATGAATTGTTTGATAAAATGCTTTGGTAGACATGTATGGAAAATGTTGTAGCATAGAAAAGGCAATGAGTTGTTTGAAAAAGTGCCTCAAAGAAATTGGGTCTCATGGTGATGGACATCACCATGAGACCGCATTTCTTTGAGGCATTTTTCCAAAAAACTCATTTCCTTGTCTATGTTATTGCTTACTATTATTCTTTCATATATTCCTTCCAAGCATCCATAGCATAGACAAGGCAGCGAACTATTTGAAAAGATGTCGATTAGTAAAAAGTGGTCTCATGGAATTCCATGGCAAGCAAATGCAATTGGAAGCTACTCCTAGACTTATTACTTATGCTATGTGAGGTAATTGCATCACTGCCTATGTTGACTTTCTAAACAACTATATTGTAGTTGAAATTTTGTCATCTATCAACATCTAGTTATTAGTTATGGAATGTGAAGTAATGTTTTGAGTTTGAATGATGTGCAATGCAACATAATCAACAATATGAATATAAACTACACAAATCTATTAAGTACAATTCATTAGTTAAACTTTGCCCTATTTACCACAGTTTGAGTAAATCCATTGGCACTAGGAGGCAAGCCCCCGAAACCTCCAATATTAGCCTATTCAACATCCAAAATCACATATTAAAATACCATTCGTAAAACAATGCTATTAACATGTAATAAATTTATAATTGTTTACTAGTTACATACCCCATCGATAGGTGTACTATAGAAATAAGTAGGTGTAGGGCCGGTGTATCCAGTCTCAACACTGTGACCCTGCAATTTTATTAAAATAATAAAACTAAATTAGTTAATCTTGCATTTCAAAATATAAATTTAATAAATTAAATTCAATGAACATGCTAACTTTTACCTGAGAATCAATGCCATAAACCTCATGCAAAATGTCAGCTGCCCTCTCCATCTCCATAGCTACAGATAGATACTGTGTAGTAGCCTCTCTAGTGTTGGTGGGGTCATATGAACAAGTCGCCCCACAAGATTAACACACATGGGTTTGAAGGCCA
The DNA here is from genome assembly GCA_007258455.2 of Sequoia sempervirens. Taxonomy (NCBI): domain Eukaryota; kingdom Viridiplantae; phylum Streptophyta; class Pinopsida; order Cupressales; family Cupressaceae; genus Sequoia; species Sequoia sempervirens. Next base: position 83,145 of record VDFB02098430.1, on the reverse strand, counting down.
CTACTCAAAGACTCCCTTGGATGGCACTGTAGAATAGGGCTAGTATGTTGGATGACACTTGGGGTCAAAGTGTTGATCACCTACAAATGGTTCATGATCGACACTCTCCTGGGATGGAAGGCATAAATAATGTGTCTGCTATGAGGCATCCTGGAAGCTAGTGTCAACAACACTTCAGATAGGATTTGGGGTTGTGCATCAAGTCTATCCTCAGCCGGAATTCTCCCACCTCCCCTAGAAGTCCCCAGCTCAAACACTTTGGGATTGTTCATGGACTCACACAGGTTTCCTAAGGAAATATTGTGGGACTTCACAATTGTTACATTGTGGGTAATCAAAAACCATGTACCATCTATCATAAAAAGTTCCTAATTTGTTGGTGGTGGCACCAATGGATAGGAAACCTCTTTGCATTGAGGGTAAGATTTTGTATTTGTGTGTGGGTCAGTGAATAGAGATAATACAAATCACCTTTTAATTTAAATCCTTTACATCTTTATATGATAGTTTATCTGCATAACAACCTTGTGTTGCCTCCTATCTTGCCATCCAGTTATTTGTATGCTAATTGAATCTACATTTTTTAACATATCTTTCAATGAAGTTGCTAGGGTCATTCTTTCCATGGTTGAACATTTGGATGCTCAACCTACCGATTAAATCCTAAAGTTTTTTTTGTTGTTCTTAATTTCCTCATTAAATTTTGTTGAGTGTCAGGAGGGTGTTGAGGATTCAGAGGAGATTTGTTGTTGAGGATTTTGATTTTCTTGTTGAGGATTTTCAGGTTTTGCAAGTTGATTTGTATCTCCTACAAATTCAAAAATAAATACCAAATACAACCTAAAACTAACAAATTCAAAACAAAAGCAAACAATCCTACCCTCACCCCTCCTCCTCGTGGTGCCATCCCACATGAAATAGCAATAGTTGATAAATATTTTTGCAAAAGGCCTCCTCCTAGAATGCGAAAGCACAAAAATGGGGTTTTAGCCACGGTTGAAAACTCATATTGAAATGCAACGAATGAGTTTCACTTTTTGGTTTGAGGTCATAACCCTAGCTGTTATAATGCGCCGTGCTATAATGTACTCGCATTATAATGTGCTCATGTTATGGGCTCATTGTGCTGAGCCTTAGGCTCGACACACCAAGCCATAATGTGCTTGTGTTATGAGTTTTCAAAACTTTTTTTTAAAAGTGGCCACAAATTGGCTACCCATCTCCATGCACCCGCCCGGTAATAATATACAATACTTCTTATGGAGGAAGCCACTTCATGCTAAAATTCCAAGAGATCCCAGATATAATATAATCCTCATCACATATCCTTAGAATAGTATTCACCTTCTTTATATATACCTCCTAATAACATAATGGATGGATAAACCACTAAACACATGTAGGCATCCTAATTACCTAATATAATTAATTACTCGATATAATTAACTTAAGGGATGTGTCAACATGCTAGAATATGCATCCACGCATATACAATATGATATCATATCCCTAGATACATAATAATGTGGCAAATAAATCTTGGTAGAAGCTTCACATCAAAATATAAGTCAATTAGTAGGTTTTCATAGAGTTGAAGGTGGAGAAACAAAAGTTATTCATTGCCTAAATCTCTTCAACAAAAGATTGGTTACATGATCTAATTAAATTTATGCTAAATAGGACTAAAATAGATTCTAAATCATTTTTAAAATAAGTAAATTGGTTTGTAGAATGCCAAGATTGGCATGGTGTGATGGTTGAAAGGCAGTGTTGTTCTTGCCACCAAGGATCAAACCCTGTTGGGGTGGCATTGTTGTGTGGTTATATTGGGGATGAGGTCCCTTGTTTGTGATTTCACTGGTTCATAACTCTGGGTCAAAAACGTTTACCCCTTAATAAAAAAATGGTTTGTAGAATAAACTAATTAAGATATTAATATATCTTTTAAACTATAAACAAAAAGATAAATTCCAGCCTAAGTTTTGGTACATTGGTTGGGGTGTTACTTGGTGGCCCAAATAAAATGCTAACTAGGACTAAAATAAATGCTAAGGAATTTAATAAAAAATTGGTTTGTAGAATAAACTAATTAAGATATCAATCTATCTTTTAAACTATTAAACAAAAGATAAATTTTAACCTAATTTTTGGTGCATTGGTGGGGGTCTTCCACTTCATGTGACTTGATCCTTTGGCCATAACCTAAGCATGTTTTCTAAGTGAATAAACCCAAGAATAATGAAACATTTAATCATGTAGGTTATAAATTTTACGTATGATTTCTAATTAATTAGATAATCAATATGAAAACTTGGACTATTGACTCTAAAATTAGTACATGTTGATGGTGAAGTGTTTGATTATTTGGTTCTTATACATAATTATGAATAAAATAAGTGATGATAGGAATGCAAATCTTAACCCTTTACTACTTTGAGCATTGTAATAGTCATAGTTTAGTTATTTAGCCTGAATGCTACATTTTGTAGATTTATCCCAAATGCATCACATTAAGTTATAATATAATTAGTTTATCTTAAGTAAGTAAATTTATTCAATGCATACATATATGTATGCATAGGTAAAAAAATTCTACTTTGTAATCTCAACCTTATGTTATTACATTCATTTTGATGGCCATCCCTGAAGACTTTATTACGACTCATTTTATCTATTTTCTAACCTAAACCCATCACTGAATTGTATTATAACCATTCATAAGCCTTTCTAATCACAAAAATATATCCCAAAAATTATGGACCCAAACTCAACTAAAAGGATCCATATGTACCTCAAATTCTTGTGTCTTGGACACACATACACTCTAAACATTGGTGTCTAGGTTCACTTTGAAAATTTTGAATTTTAAATGAATTTATAACCTCGATTCCAAGATTTCCCTAACATTTTTTCTAATGGTCGTCTAGACTTAGGAGTGAGAAAAATTGATAATCACTCTCATTTGGGGATAATAATACACTTTACTCATTCTATACTCCTTTAATACCTAGTTTTTCCCTCTAATGAATGATACTACATTTTCAGATCTCAACCATCAATTTGCACTCTTCCCTAGTTGAAAATCTAAAGATCCTTATAGTTGTAGCTCCTTCTTGATCACCATTAGTTAATTCTTGGATCCTTGTATTTCTCCTAATCTTCACCTACACTCTCTAAAGTTCATATTCCACTTCCCATACACCAAATATTCCATTGTTTCCAATATCTCCCCTCCAAAACCCTTTTTGCAAGCTCAACTTGTCATGATCATCTCCTAAACATATTGATGACATTCTATGGTTCATCTTGACCTCCATTGCCAAAGAACACACAACCAAAGAAACATATCTCCTCTTAGATATTTTAGTAATGGAAAAACCTTGCACATATCACAAACATACTGCATAGTAAGTACATACTCAAATATTTACCAAGGCTATTATTAAGACTAAAATATCATCTAAGGCAATGACTATGCTAGTTTCCTAAATAGCAAAACCCAAATTTTATCCAATTTAGATATTTACATATCAAAACATTGCATTGAAGAAGTTTTTAGAGGTGGGGCATAGTAGATCAGAGTAAGAAAATAAAGATGATCTAGTTTTGAAAGTTTTAGAACCTTAAGAGACACAAGCACTAGCGCACAAATATTAAAGGTGAGTAACCTACAAGAGTGGAAAGACATTGCAAGTGACCTATAAGAGAATATGAAATGAACTAATACTAGCAATGAACTAATAACAATCACACTTGTGCAATGGGCACACCAATAGGTGTTTGCATTCAATATGCATGTTCATAGAAGCTTAGGTTTTACTAATCCTTCAACTTGTTTGTTAATTCCTCAAACATGAGGAAGTAGATACACTTTGATTTATTAAATGAGTCTAAGAATTTTATCATCTACAAATTCATGACTATAAGATCTCGGATGTGACTCTTTAAGGTCTAAGATGTTTCCAAGTCCATCCTTCAATCTCCCTAGACATCCAAGCTTGACAATACCAAACACAAAAAGAACAACTTAATGAAGCTTGATTGGAACTCCCTAGTCTACTAGGAACATATAAAACACCAAACTTCAACACATAGAAGTTCATTCTATCTTGATGGGAAGTTTTCAACTCTAAAACAACTCCACAAACTTAAAATTTTGAAATCCAATTTTACTTCATTGAGGGAAATATATGAATTTTCAAATTCTTGCTTGTTTGGACCCAGGTTACCCTATATAATTGAGTTGAGCAAACATTTAAAGTCTACAATATCATATTGAAATATATAGTTTCCACATTTGGTGCACCTAAGAGTGCCATTAATTGTAATATAAAGGGGGGCTCATGTCTAAATTTTAATTTGGTTTGTGCTTGTATTCTATATAGACATTAAAAACCCTATGCAATAGAGGTCTAAGGTTTATGGTATTTGTACTCTTAAGGCCATGATTTTGAGGTGGTACTTGGGTGAATCAAGATTTGACATGTGGCATGATAGTTAAATGGAATGAGGTTTGAGAGAGTCATGAATAAACACATGAAAAGCTTTGTAAAGTTTCATTGGTCCTTTAGATCAATCCACAAGTTCCCTAGACACAAGGAAGTAGACACAATTTGATTGGCTGAATGAGTCTAAGTACGCTAGGCTCTATGAATTCACAACTTCAAGATATTAGTAGATTTTTTTGGGTTTGTCTAATAGTCTCCTCAAACTAGCAAGGTTCACAATGTTAGACAAAAAAAAACAACTTAATACAAGTTTACTACATCTTTCAAGTCTATACAAGAGAGTTGAAACATTAGCTTTGATCATGTAAAAAAATTCTAACCAAAAGAGACTCTTAGATTCAAAAGGGCTACATGGACATAAAATCTTGAAATTCTTGGGCATGACAAAGTAAACAAACTATGACTTAGCGACTCTTTCAAGTCTCCCAACAACTCAAGCCTTAGAATATTTTAATAAGATCAAATGTAGACAAGGAATCAAAATTGAGTCTAAGAGGAGCTCAAGTACATAAATAGCATGAGTTTGAGACTAAGATGCACTTGACAAATTTACACATCTCCCGAGCCTTCAACTACAAATGGTATGTCCACATGCAATACAATTCATATGTCCCCCTTAAGACTATTTCTAGTCATTCAAAACAACAATATCCTCCAAGCGCTTTTTAACTACACTTTGTACCCAAGTAATTTCCATTACAAACTTTTGTGTACATTTGCATAGTGCACTCACTACAAATACTTATCAACATTCCTATTAGGGTAGTCCCACAATAATGAGTCCCACTTTTTGGTCAAAGTAGAACATTGATATCAACATTTTTAACTAAATCTTCACTTTCTGAGACCTATAATAGCTAATCTATTAAGAATTTGAAGATGATGCAAACTAGTATTTGTGGCAATTTGTGTGTAGATTCTAAATATATATATTTTAATTTTTTTGAAATAAGTCATGAAACTTTCTATGTAACTTTTAATAGCTACTTTTTTATAGTAAACAACATTTTTAAAAAGTAATGTTTATGTCGTCATGCATAACTTTTTAAAAAAAGGATAAAACTCTAATTTTAAAAATATAGATTTCTAACATCAATATCTAGTGCATGGATATTTTTTTATAATTTTTTGTTACATATTTTTTTAATTAATGTTTGAGGTCAGGGTAATTATAATTTGAACATAGGTGTATGTCGTCACATAACTTGTGAATATATCAAAATTCTTTTTTTTTGGTGAAACAAGGACATCAATACCTAGTGCACAAATATTTTTTGTAATTCTTTTTCAGTATTTTACTATTTTTTCACATGTGTAGAACAAAGAACTTGATGTCTAGTGAAACCTATGTTCAATAAAAATAGAAAAATAATACATAAAAAAAATGAAAATATATTAAAATTATACTTGTTGGAAAGCTCATTTCAAGGACTACGATCTTGAAAATTATCTAAATAAATTACTTACATTTGAAGGTCCAACTTGAGGTTTGAAACTAGAATTTTTGAGGAAATTTTGTAGTAGACATTGAAAGTGTCTTACTGAGGCCTTTCATTTGAAGGTATTCAAGGACCTTCGTTTGAATGTCTTTCATTCCCACAAAAAAAATGCAAAACAACATTCAAACGTAGGTATTTTCCAAAAACGAAAAAAATGTTTGAAGGTCCCTTTTCATTCATTTTCTAGAAATTTCCATACAAAGAATAAAAAGGGACCTTCGTTTAAAGGTCCATTTTTTCCATTTTTGGAAGTTACCTTCGTTCGAAGGTTTTAAACCTTCAAAAAAAAGTCCACCTTCAAACAAAGGTACTTTTTGACATACCTTTGAACAAAGGTAGTTCAAAAAAAAATGCTACTCCCTTCCAAAATTTTCATGTCCCAAGTTTGGGACCTAGTATTGTGGGATTACCCATTACACAACAATTGTAATTGCTAGAATAATAAATTTTGAACAAAATAATTGAGAAAGTCACTCCCTAGACTCATAATTCCCTCAAATTTCCACGTGAAAATAACATGTGAGTGTTGTCTCTTAGCGAAGTTGTGTGGAAGAAGTTAACCACTTAATTATAGTTTTCTATAATATAGCTAAGCTATTCTTTTCATAGGTTGTAGGCACCAATGGCTTGGCATCAACACCAACTCAATTAATTGGCTTCTTGATGAGTCTCATGGTCCCTTATGGGGGGCAAATTAACACTATGAAAAACACTACTTTCAAGTCCTTGATGTAAGAGAGGATTGACAATGAGCTCAAAAATGCAAAAATAGGTATTTCTCTTCATCATTTCTCTACCTAAGAAATTTGACAATGAGCACAAAAATGTAAAATATGTATTTCTCTTCATCGTTTTTCTATCTAAGAAATTTGACAATGAGTAGAATGATATTCAACTATAATTTTTGAAATAATTTTTTGGAATATATATAAGTAATTGGCTTGATTGACAATAAATCTTGTTACAACAGATTTACTTCACTCATTTATTTCTTAAATTGTGAATCTATTTCATCCAAAAAAAAATGGTAAACAACGCTTTAATATGAAATCAACCTTTGCATGCAATTTCTACCATCCACATATGCCACTATGTATTAGTTAAAAATATTTATTATTTATTGATTATAGATATGGAAGTGTGATATGTGATCATACTAAGTGACAAATACATGTATACTAAACCATCTAAAACTACACATGAGACAAAATGCCTTATCCTTTATGCATTGATGGAATCCATATCCTATTTCTAAGCTCCCTTTTTGACATAGTCTAAGTTCTAGAAGAATGCTAACAAAAATTATATGATCTCACACCACCTTTCAATAACATCTGCTTGAAAGTTAACAAAAAGTTGAAATGTATGAGTGAAATTAAATAAATAAATAAATAAAAAGAGCAGCATAATGTCCTCTAAAAGATGGGTACAAAACCTCATCTGACAAAAATTAAAGCTCATTTTGTCAGCTCAAGTATATTGTTCTCAAACTCAATTGTATGTTTCCATCAATACAACAAAACTCAAGCGATCTATTGAAATGAAAAATTCAAATTTCAAAGATTAATGTATACAAACACAGTCACCATCAATTTCATTCAATGACTAACAAGTTGAATAATCATTTCGTTAAGCAATGAAAGAACCAAAGATAAATTGAAACACAAAATACATAATTCTATATATTTCCCACAACCCATGGACATTATGTTTGTTTTTTTTCAAACTAAAAAGCATTTGCATCTGCACATTTGAAACATGTGTTGTAGTATGTGGGCATTGATTATGAAGTGGGAGATCATAAGATCTCTTTGGAATCCCTCCTCCCTCCTAATCATCTTGTCAAATAGCGACTCAATAGATAAAAGACAAAGTCTCCCTTCTTATGATAAAAAAAACCTTTGAAATTCCTTATGAAACTCATATGGTTTTTTTTTTTTTTTTCCTATTATAATAAGATAGGATAGTACCGCAAAATGCTTCATTAAGCAAAGTCTTTTAGGAATATGTGTGTTGTTATAATACAAGACAGTTCATATTGGAGAAAAGTTGATAAAAGAACAAAGTAGGATATATCATTCAATTAAACATCAGACAACATTCTAAAAATGTCCCATATAACAGCATTTCTCCATAGCACATTAAGTGAAGCAATCAAATGTCTCAACTTATAAAAGAAATTAACGAATTCAATGTTGAGATATTGAGTGTGGGCAATGTCTATCCAGCCTACAAAACAACCATTTGACCGCATTTATTAATTAATTAAAAATAAAAAATGCATTACATCTTTATTTTTAATTAATTAATAAATGCAGTCAAATGGTTGTTTTTTTAAGGCTGGATAGACAATTTGTTGAGAGTGTGGAGTGACTAAAAAGCCTTAAAAGATCTTCAATTAAACACAAATGACAAGTGTTGTGCCAAATTCCACAACCTTGCTAGCATCCTCTGTCACTGCCAAAATGGGAGCTTTGGAACAGGGTATGGGCATCCATCAAAACATAAAGCGTATGGTCTACGAGAATATGCACAAAATGGATGTGTTGAAAAGTCATTAATGGAACTGGCAGGTATAAAGCCAGATTCGACAACCTTTGCCAGCTTTCCCCCTGCCTGTGCCAAAACGGGAGCTTTGGAACAGGGTATGGACATCCTTTGGAATTTTTGTTAGATATCATATTTACTACTGCTCTGGTAGACATTGTGCAAAATGTTAAACCACAGACAGGTCACATTAACTATTTGATGAAATGCTTCGAAGAGATGCCATCACATGGAATGCATTGATTGCAGGATATGCACAAAATGGATTTGTTGATAAGCCCTCAGAAACTTTAATAATGTGAGTCCACTGTCTCAAATTATAGAATGAAATGTCCACCACAACATCATTCCTGGATAGCACGTTAAGCAAAGCGCATAGTCAGAAAATGCATAGGGCTAAAAAACACAAACAGTACAAAGGGCTCAAAAGAAAACGACATTACTTACAAAAACAAACAGCCAGAAAAACATTCTCCCTGGAAAACATAACTGTTGAAACTCCAAATGCGAATTAACTGGCATTAAAAAAATTTCAGAGAGTAAAAAATAACACTAGCCTACTCCATAACCCTGCAACAAGGACATGGATAAAATCTTTTCTCTTCAGTGCAGCAGCAAGCTTAAATATGCATCAAAGTGACCGCTCCAGATGCTTCTATCGCGTCCTAGGACGCCTTCGTTTCCAGCCGGCTCTTGGTTTCCGCTATTTAAACGCAGTGCGTCCAAATGATCCCAAGAAAAACAGGGCTCCGCCATGGCAGCGCTCTGGATTTCATTCCCTAGGGCAACGAAACTATAAACAACAGCCTTCAAAGCCAAGAAAGATTTATAGAAGGCATTAAATATATAAAGCATTCTTATAAATAATGTAATCAAATAAAATAAATCTAAATTAAAAATAAAGTAAACAATGTAAAAATAAATTAAAATTCTCAAATAGATGTAAAGTAAAATAAATAAAAATTTAATAAATTAAATTAAATTATAATTATGTAAATAAAAATAATTCTTCGAATAAAAATAAAGTCAATAATATAAATAAAATAAAATAATTTTTAAATAGTTGTGAAGTAAAATAAAATAATAAATGTTGTAGACACTTAAATTTGACTAACATATTTTTCCAAAACATCATCATTTTTTATCATAGGTATCATCAATCCATTTTTTGCATTTAATTAAATTAAATTATCTTATTTCATCAATTTTTTTCTATTAATTATTTTTCCATTAATTAATTCCTCAATTCTCAAAATTAAATAATTATTTTAATTATTTAATTTATCCATCAATTTCTCAACATTTTCCATTCTCAAAAATAAATAAAATTATTTATTTTAATTATTTAATCCTTTTTGCACAATGCATTTCCACCTCACCTGCTTACTAAGACTTACTCTCAGTTTACTAATTAGTCTAACCAGTTCACTCATCAATCATGCTTGTCCATTGACCAATCTAATCAACCCACTAATTCATCAATTTTGTTTCACTCTCACTCACTTTAAGACCACTAATCTATCAAATCAATTAACTGATCAATCTCAATTAACATTTCAGTCGATTCTTTTGATTGAATCATGCAATCAGTTATCTAGAATCATGCAATTAGTTAACATCAATCAAATCCCTCACCAATCCTCCACTATTAATCTTTTTCAGTCTCTCTCCAGATCTTGACCGTTGATCAGTGTCACCAAAAACTATAAATCAAACCAAAGTCATATCATTCATTTATCATCTTAGATTGTGCATCGAATTTATGCTCAATTGTGATAGTGCTTTATTGCTATTGTGTTTATTATAAAAATGAGAGCAATAATTTCAACACCATTTCTCCAAGGGTGAAATAGAGAAGAACAATGGAGCTCAACTTGAAAGTCTTGTAGGTTTAAAATATTATTTATTTGTTTGATCTTTCAAATTGATTCATTGGTGTGATCATTTGATTGTAAATATTTTTTATTATTATTATCATTTAGATTTGCAATCAAATTTCTAGGTCATACATTTTGGCACACTTGACAGAACATAGTTTGTCCCTAATTTAACCTTGTTTTTGTGAGTTTGAAGTGATTTTTAGAGTTACAGGGTCATTTTATGCAATCATCTATAGAACAATGCATTTTTTGGAGATCTGAATATAACTGATGTGTAGAAGTGTGCAATTGTTGCACAAAAGTGTGCAATTGTAGCTAGTTTAGACACAATTTGCTTGTGTAGGGTTTTTGGAACTCCTCTAATTTTTGAGCATTGAATATCTAAATAACAAATCTGATTGTGTCATTTTTTATCATTAACTGATAATTTGACCCCTAGAAGTAGGTTTTTGCATTCATTTTTTGTGTTTTTTGGTCTCTGTGCAAAAGTGCACAATTGCAGCTCTGTTGGTTGCAACTGTTTGCAAAAACGTGTATTTGCAATTAGTGTGGATGCAATTGCTTCATAGAGTGGTGCAATTGCTTTGTATACTGGCACATCTATTATGCAAAAGCTCACAATTGACTGAAGGCATAATCTGCTTTATTTTCTTAGTTTTTTATTATATTTTTTACATTTGTCTATTAGGTTTTTTGGTTACTAATCTTTGGTTGAAGCTTGTGGCATTCATTGGACTAAAGACTAAAACACAAATTACTAACACGATCAAGTGCAAGAATTTTATGTGTTTGATTTTTCATAGAGTAGAATTTTTTTTAATTTCCTAAGGTTAATGAATGATTTTTTGTCATGTCTTGTGCCCTTGCACATTTTTGTGTTATCCTAGGTTGTTGTCTGCATATCCTCTCCCCTCATGCACTTGTGTGATTTTGGGTGTATGAGAAAGACACAATAGCCTCTTTTTATTTTTAGGAGGAGGCCTACCCAGGGATTTCATTACCCTAGGGTTTGAACTCAACCACGTTTCTTGGTGGAGTATAGAAAGGAGGGAGAGCAAAAGTTGGACCTCAAAGAGTGGCTACCATCATTCGAAGTTGAGCAATGAGAACCTCAGTCCGTCAAGACTTATTATGGTGATAAGAGTGGGAGTGTGCCTCCCAATCTCGAGCTATTACAGATGAGCTCTCTATTCACAGTAGTCCCCCACTAAGAACCTTTATTTTTAAAATCCTAGGATCCTTCAACTATCAGCTTATTATGGTGCAACGTATATTATAATGCGTGAAGTTACTCACCATGTACTTTCCCTTATTGAGGTGACTGTTATTCCTTGCTAGGACCTTGTCCTTTCAAGGTGAGGGGTGTCGAGGTGGTACATGACCTTGGCATACCCTAGTTACCCATTCATTGGAAGGTAATGTGCTTCAGTGGGTGGGCCCACTTTAAGTTGACACACCTTTTATTACTAGCTAGGTTGTGAATGTTTGTTGTGTTTTCAATTATGACATACTCGTGACACCTAATAGCGATATCTTGTTAAAGAAAGCTCATGAAATCATCCTTATTACCTTGGGATTAGTTTTATATATTGTTTATTATTTGAAGTGTTTTCTTGCCAAAGTTGCTCAAAATAATCAAATTAGGTTAAATTTATTGTCCAAGAGTCAAAAAACTTAGTCCTAGGTTAGAATCTTGCATCTATTTAATTTGTGACCATAATTTTCCTAGCATTGCACATTTGTACCTTTGTGTGGCACATTTGAGTCATAGAGTGATATATTTGTGGCTTATTTGGGCACAATTTTGACTTATATTGGCATATTTTCCCCACAAAGTGACACAATTTCCTGTTGAACCCTAATTTTTCCTTTGAACTTCAAAATCTCGTATTTGTCCTTCTATGTCGTAATTGTCATGCTTTATCACAATTGACACTCTGTTTAGTGCATTTGGCATACTGTTTAGCACAATTATTGCACAAAAGTGTGCAATTGTGTTGTAGAGTGGCACAATTGTGCCCCAAAAGTGCACAATTATTGCTTAGATAGGTGAAATTTATTTTGAGTTTTTTTTCCTCAATCCTATCTTGCAACTAGAATTGTCATTCACTAAAGACTAAAATCCCACAACCGAAATTGTCATTGACACAATTTTTCTCTCCTACTATGCAATTGCTCTACTATCAGGGTTCTTACTACTTCCAAATCCTCTAGTATTATCAAACCTATAGACACATGCCTAATTAACATAATAGAGATGAACCTGAGATTTAATCATTGCATCTTCATTCACAATCTTCAACCACACATAGACTTGGACTTAGGACAAGTTTTTCATTATCCATATAATCATGCGCACATTAGGATTAAAATCATCACAACTATCTAGATCTTTGAGTTTGATATCCCCCATTATCCCTAGTTTTGTGTTTAGATTGGAAGTTTTCCTTCTCCAAGTTGAAGAATCAAACTAGCCTATTTGTGGGCAGATTAGTGTAGAAGATTTGGCTACTTTTGAGTTAGACTATTCCACCCCTTTTATCCTTTGAATTTGAACTCAAAATTCTAGTTCACAATTCAAATATCATTATCAAAGCCCCAATCATAACATCTTAAGATCTACATACACTCCTGATCTTTTTTCCAATTCATCATCCCAAATCATCAAACATTCATACAAATCAAATATTAGACATACCTTATATGCCCATTGAAACAAGGCCACAAGCTAAGAAGAAAATGGAGCACCAAGATCTTAACAAGACACCCTTACATAGGGAACTTTTAGAAGACCACACAGACATCTCCATTAAGTCCTAATCATAGTCCAAACCTTAGTGGATTCAAAGAAATAACACTCGAGGAATTATCTGAGGCATAACAAGACACAAACACCATGAGACTAGTTGATGTCATTCTTGCTACTAATAGAGATCAATAATTTTTTGCTACTTGCACAGTAAGGTGCCAAGTTACCCACAACATTTGACACCACCCTCATAAAAGGCATCTCTAATAACACTCCACCATCAACCTTAGGGGAAACCAATTCTAATGATGCCATACCACAAACACATGACACTACCAGCCACCCCACATATGACCTCAACATGATATCCCTGAAAAAATCTAACATACCCATCACCAACAATCCTAACATCATACCACCTTCCATGAAATCCCAAAACCACACTATCATACAACCCATTAATAATCAACACATCCAACCACAAACAAACTCTTCTGCTCTACCTACCAACAATTCAAACCCATCTCAACAAATAGCATCCACTATCCCACAAGCATTCAAACCAACCAATTTGACACACATAGAAATGCCTCCCACATACACCCAAGCCCCAACATATACCTTACAAATAAATAACCAACTCTATAACACAACACCTAATAACTACATCATTCCTAACTCATCTCAACCACCCCACATTACATAATCACACACATCTAGTCCTCATAATATTACAACCAATTCATCATTCCAAAACTAAACTTCTACTCAAGTTACCCCACCACTCATTTCCAATACCTATACTTACAAATCACAAACTCAACATACTATCACCCCTAACTCCCATATCATTCCTCCAAACTCACTAAACTAAAACACCCATCAAAATGCCATGAATTCACAACACTACCTCCATCACAACCCAACATGGATCAATACTCATCCTATGCTAACCCCAACAATAGTTCATCACATACAACCCTGTCACTCACACTTACATTCCCCAAAATCCTTCATACATTCATGAAAATTCATCATCAACGAACTTTCCCCAAGGTTACTCATCTACACATCCTACATCAACCTACGATCCTAATAGCATGCAAGTCCCCACACAAAAAAATGATGTGGTTCTCCAAATACAACATTTGCAACAATAAATTTCAAACATGAGTATGAGTTCAACAAAGAAAAGATATACACTTGAATATATATGCCCCTACCCATTCAACATAATGATACATATGCCTCCTTTTCCAAGCAACTTTGAAATACCTAAGTTTGATAAATATAAAGGAAAAGGAGATCATGTTGAGCATATTGGAGAATTTCATCTTTCTTATCTAGAGGTGATGCATAATGACACTTACCTAATGTCCCTCTTCCCCAGGAGCTTATGCAGACAAGTTATGGAATGGTTCTCACAATTACCAACTAGCATCAAGACTTTCAATGAACTAGCTAAGAAATTCATAACACACTTTTCATATAACATGGAACGAGAATTCTCCATAAAATACTTATGTGCTAAACAAAACAATAGAGAGACTTTTTCCTCCTTACAAAGATGGAGAAACCTTGCTATTACATTTCCTTACATTCCTAAAAAGAAATCGGTGGAAATCTTCATTGAAACTTGAACACTAAAATAGGGTTTCTTCTAAAAGTCCAATGATCTAACACATTTGATGAAGTTATATAGAAATAACTAACCATTAAAAAATCCCTAATAGCCAAAGGACCTATGAAAATATTTAAGGATAACAAAGATAAGCAAAAATCCTCTAATGACAAATCCCATTTTTGGTCAAAGAACAAAAATGAGGTTAGTGATCTGGTGTGTTAGATGCTAAGATGGCTTCAAATTCTCAACCAACAATAATCCTAAAAACACCACCCATTGATCAAACCCCATTAACCATCCCTAATAATCAACAAAGAGGACCCCCATGACAAAACAATACTCCTCAATGCAAGTACACCCCATTAGGAGAACCCATTGAATCAACACTAAAGAAATTGGTTCAAGCCAACGTGATAACACTTCCATAAATTCGTCAATATGAACCATAGGTTAAACCTATATGGTGGAGGGACACATTTTTTTGTGAATATCATAGAGCAAAGGGACATACCACTCAAGGTTGCTATAAATTGAAAAAAAATATTCATGATCTTATTGACAAGGGAGATATCACTGTTCAAAGTTATCTTGAAAATTCATCATAAAATAATCACATTAATAATATCCATGGATCACATAATGAGAAACTAGGCATATATCAAGAAACTTTTCCTAAGCATGATCAAAACCATTCACCTATATCTAGCAATGGTCATAACATATCCACCTCATTTGAATTCATAATCAGTCATCTTGAAGAAGAATCCCAACAAGAAGAATCATCTCTCCTTCCATTCCTACATCCTTGGAACTTTTGCCATTATCCCCATCAATCGACTCATCCAATAATAACACTTTTCAAGATTTCCCCAAGGGCTATCCACAATAGATAATCCATTATTTGATGCCAATCCAACCTATAATTAAGAGACCTTAAACCAAACACTGTCATCTGTCCCATCGCCCATCATTCCCACTCCAGTGGTTCCTACTCAAATTAAATTATCACCATGCACACATACTGAGACTACACAAGTTTCCTTTATTCCTACCACATTAGTATAACTTGTTCTATGTCAAGAATATAATCCAAAACATTAGGAATAAATTCCTTAAATGAATCAAGATCAAATTATCCAAACCTTGTAATTACATACTATTCTTGATCAAGACCTCGTTGTCCCTTTTCATTCCATCCATGAATCAAAAATCAAAATTAATCCCATTCATATGTCAATAGCCTTCACCTCCACAAATGAGAAACTTGCTTCGATTGGACACATAGATGACAAAGTTATAGTTGATTTCACAAGATTCCTTGAGAAAATCTCACAAAATGACAGATCAAAAAACATGAAGGAAGAGAAAGCACCAATATAATATTAACTTGATCACTTCCTTTTGTCAAAGTTGGCTTCCTTACTAATGAGGAGATAACTACCATTGATGATGCTCAACAACATAAAGAAGAATCAACATCTTGTTATCAGAACAACACATATCCTATTGCAATCAAAAGTTGTCAAAGCATGCAACATAAAGGAAAAGGTTTAGGCCTATATGAACAAGGTATTCTGGAGATGATACAATTCTTGACAATCCTAAATATCAAGGATTGGGCTATTCATCAATCGAGAAATATAAGGATGTTAGTGGTACCTCCATGATGTTGGGGACAACTTCATCTAATGCAAACATCAAAATAGGGGCCATGAATAGTCCTTACCATAAGGTTGTTGCCAACACTCATCCAATTCGCACCATAGAACAACATTCCCAAATCCTTCCATCCACTAAGGGGGACCAACAAGAGAAAAAATATTTACAAAGAAAAATATCAAAGTCAAGCCATTGACACTAATAAATAAAAAAATCAGCTCATGGACACATAAAGTCAAAATGGATCCCAATGAAAACTAGATCATGCAACTTGAATAAAATATGAATTCAAATATAATAATTAATTAAATTATGGAGCCATTTCAAATAAGGCATTCCATCAATCCAAAGTGTCCACCTTCTTCAAAACAACCTTCAATATCAACACACAAGGTGTATAAAGTCGTTGGTCCCAAACACACCCAAAACCCCACATTTGCATTCCATCATCCATAATCTCAAGTTTGGAAAATAAAAAATCCTACATCCAGACTACCAAATAATTCATCCACATCTCATATCCCCCATCAAAATCCACCATCTTGCTTAAAATCTAAAAATCCTAAATCACGCATTCACCGTGTCTTGGAAACAACACTTTATCATTGGAACTCTAATGTCATTCTATCACCATGTGGACATTTAGGTAAATCCAACTCTAGTATCATAGAGGATCACATTAACATCCATGGTCTATAAAAAAAAATTCTTATCTTGGCAAAGCAACTCCTCACTTGGAAAGACATTATTGACACATGATGAGTGTCTCTATCAACACCACCAAATGTTCTAGCATAGTTGATGATCATTCAAGAAATAAAATAAAATAAATAAAATAATAATAAAAATAAAAAAATTAAAGAAAAATAATCCTTCCAATAGTGAAAACCATTCTTATGATGCTTTGGACAAGTACCATGATGAAAATCTAGCAAACAGGTGTCATGTAAAATCAATTACCTGTGTACTAGTCCAACTGGGAGAAATTTATCTCATACACCACTATCCATCCAATCCATTTCACTTTCATCTATTTTCCCTATACACCTTGATCTTGATAATGACTATGGGCATATACTTCAAAACATGCTTTTGGAAAAATCTTGACATGGTCATTTCCTTTGACCATATACTATCATATGTCATACCATCACCTACATAGCACTATCCAAACATTTTATCTTGGATCAAACATGTTATCTTATTATAAGATAGCCCTTGGAGGAGAGATCCTTTTGTCCTAGATCACTTTGTATAATTCATATCCTCCCCATCATTCATGTATCTATCTCCATCACATTAGTCCCCTCATCCACTCATAGTGTCACATATATTGCTAGACATTGGGGGCAGGTGATTACATCCTACTTTGGAATAAATATTTATATATGTATTCTAGCTCACTTGGTAATCTAGACACGTATGAAAAATCACAAAAAAAATCAAATATCTTGAAAATATAAACAAAATATCGAGCATGTTTCACCATCTCATGAAAATATCCTCCATCAACATCAAACCAAACAATCCCTATCAATATCATCAAGCACCTACACTCTAGTAGGTTATCAAATCATCTAACAGATTTTGTTTTGAGCCTGGCTACAAATCTTGATCTATCTTATCCAATCAATCATCATCAGGATGTATCCTTCCCAATCTTTGTGTTGTTCCTATCTTAACAACATTATCCTTTCATTGTTCCTATCTCAACAATGTTATCCTATCATCAATCAACCCATTAGAGCAATCATATTTAGCTTGGCTAGTGAATGATCATAAAAGATCTTTGATATCCCAACACATCAATATCTCTTCATCATTCATCCATTTCATCATCATTAAAAATCCAAAAAAGATAAAAAAAATCAAATAATCTTAAATATTAAAAAAAATCCCAAAAAAATCCAAAAACAAACTAAAAAATCCTAAAAAATCTAAAAAAATCAAATAATCCAAAAAATCCAAAAAAAATAAATTAAATATTTCCCCCAAAAAATCCAAAAATCTCACATAATTTGCAACATTACCTAGACATGACATTCAAGCAAGAACAAACTACACACTACCCAAAGACATCGAGCATTCATGAAACAATCACAATTAAAGACTCATGTTAAACTATCTACAACCTATTTGATCTATTGCAAATCAAATTAAAACATCTTATCAAAACTACCATGCCTTAACAGATGCGTCCTTCCAACATTCGGTATTTATCCATCTTGAGCACATATCTTCTTGCAAGAAAATTTGATAGTTGTTGATCTGTTGGGTCCTTGAGTCCTTTTATTGCTTGATTTATCTATTTGTCCTATTCCAATGTTCCTTGAGGATATCTCAACATGATTAGAGAAAGAATGGGGAAAGTTCATTATTTTTGTCTATCATGTTTGTGGAATGTTCTTGTGGCATTACTAGGGCATGTATGTTCCTTGTGTGTGTGGGACTATCTTCTAGCGTTAACAATTGTCATGTGCATATAATGTCATTTAAATACCTTTTCTCACTAGGACTATCATGCTTTAAGATCATTTCCCTCACATATTCGGACAAGGTTCTATTATGTTTGATATGAATGAAGACAATCCTTCTTGTTTGCAGAGTCAAAGTCCATGTAAGGGATACCGAAGTCACCAAGGTTTGTCTCAACTTGGTGTGCATGTATCTATTTTCCATAATAAGCTCTATGATGATAAAAAGCACAAATAGAAAGTACACTATCTATCAATAACCATCTACATCAATCTATTTCCACTCATATCATATCCATCTATTTCATTTTCATTCATCAAACATTATATTGTGTGACACCAATCAATCATGACCAATTTCCTTCTTTTCTTCTACCATAACATTCATTCTAACCATAAGCAATTATGCCCCTATAATGAGCATTTGTGCTCCTCTAGCAAGCATTTATGCCCATGGAGCAAAGAAATGCACCCAGCTAGATGGCATTTGCACCATTCTATAGTCAATTATGTCATTCTATTATTCTATGATTTTGCACCATTATATACTCATTAATGCCATTATAATGCTCAATAGCACCATTACCATGCTCATTTGCACTATCCATTGACACATTTGTGCCCTAAAATTGGTCAAATCCATAGTTGGCAATTGCTATCATCTAAAATGATTAAGAAATTCCCTTGGCAATTGCACACATTTATATAGCAATTGTGCATGTCTAGCAATTGTGCACATCTAAGGCACAATTGCTACCATCCCTTGATAATTGCACACATCTAGCAATTGTGCACATCTAAGGCACAATTGCTATCATCCCTTGTCAATTATGCACATCTAGAGATTGCACACATCTAAGGCACAATTGCTATCATCCCTTGGAAATTGCTCTCATCTAGAACAATTATGCCACCCCAAGGTTTTCACAAATTCTCAAAACCCTAGCTCAAAATCTTAGGCTAACCCTTGTGAAACTCTAACTAAATCATGCATAAAATCACATATTTGACAAGGAAAGTAAGAAAACCTACCTCAGCTAGAGCACCATACCTCCATCCAAATGACCGCACACTAACCCATCTCTTTTCCACATTCCTCTACAACTCTGTCATTTCATCTACATGACAATTCTTATGCTAATTTACCATTTTCTTCATCCATTCAACCAAATCAACACTCAAGGGGGCATCTTACCTACATTTCTTCATTCACCAAGAAAAACTGGGGCAAGTCATCACAAATTCTTTCACACTTTTTTAAAACAACGCTATAAACACATTGTCTCAAAAGGGAAAAAATGTACACTTAAATCTGACTAACATATTTCTTGTGAAACATCATCATTTTCTATATCATTAGGTGTCATCAATCCATCTTTTGGATTTAATTAAATAATTTCATTATTTAATTAAATTATCTTATTTCATCAAATTTCCTCTATTAGTTAAATAATTTTTATTATTTAATTCATTTACTAATTATTCTTCCATTTATTATTTAATTAATTCCCTAATTCTCAAAATTAAATAATTACTTTAATTATTTAATTTATCCATCAATTTCTCAACATTATCCATCCTCAAAAATAAATTAAATTATTTATTTTATTTATTTAATCTATTGTGCACATGTCATTAATAATTTATTTATTTAATTAATTATTAATTTCTATGCATTTCCACCTCACCTCTTGACTAAGAATCACTCTCAGTCTACTAATCAATCTAATTAATTCACTCATCAATCACACCTGTCCACTGATCAATCTAATTAGTCTACTAATTCATCAATTTTGTTTCACTCTCACTCACTTTAAGTCCACTAATCTATCAAATCAATTAACTGATCAATCAATCTTGTCAACAACATGTCAATGTTAGTTAACAATTCAATCCATTCTCTTGACTAAATCATGCAATCACTTATACATGGAATCATACAATCAATTAACATCAATCAAATCCTCTCATCAATCCTCCACCATTGATCTTTTTCAGTCTCTCCCCAGATCGTGACCGTTGATCGGTGTCACCAAAAATCTATAAATCAAACCATCATATCATTCAATCATCATCTCAGATTGTGCAACAAACTTATGTTCAAATTGTGACAGTGCTTTATTTCTATTGTCCTTATTATAAATCTAAGAACAGGGATTTCAAGACCATTTCTCCAAGGGTGAAATAGAGGATAACAATGGAGTTGAACTTGAAGGTCTCGCAGGTTTAAGGTATTATTTATCTGTTTGATCTTCTTTCAAATTGCTTCATTAGTGTGATCATTTGATTGTGAATCTTGTTGTTTGTTGATTATCATTTAGATTTGCAATCAAATTTCTAAGTCATACAAATGTAAATAAAAATAGATGTATTTAAGATATATGTACTAGTTATATTTATGGTTAGATGCATTCTATAATCGCAACAAGGGAGGAATGTAATAGTGTGATTGTTTAAGAGAAACTCAAATCCAAAAAAAAAATATTTCAACTAATTTCTCCAATGGAGGGATTTAATCAAAAACTTCATAAGATTAACTTTTTTTTATATTATATATTATTTAGATAAACCCCATAGGGGGTGAATATGTGCATGTATACCATGATTCAAATTCTACATATACACATTACATATATTACCATATTTTAATATTCTATAATAATCTATTTATCTTATTATGACCTAATAATTAACCACGACTTGAAAACTCTGATCCAATGTCCTCACCACTTGTCCCATTACCATAACCTTTGAATGCAAATTTCCAATCCACCCCCTACATGCAACAATGCAACCTCACCTGTGGACTTGAGGAACTCAATTCCCTATTTTTATTTCTACATATGTTAAGAATCATCTTGTCCAATCGTCATGATTATGGATAGCACCCAAGGCCTAATTAAGTCAGATTGATCACTAGTTAAATTCCCATTCTAAGATGGAATCCCAGTCCTAGCACTGCATCATTCAAAATATTACAACCCACACCTCCATCTTGATTTGATCAGAGATTCTATCACAACTCAAATGATTTCCTTGGATTCCCCAAAATCTAAAAAATTGCAATGAACATTGAAAAATGTTTGTGTTTACCTTGTATCAATGAGTCAAGGCCAAGAAGATCTCCCTTAACACCATATGAATTGCATGCAACATAATCACTACTTAGGTGTTGAATATTTTCTTCAAACGCATATCAGAGGTCTTGCCCAAAAAGGTAATTTTCCTCTTCCTGGCCACCAAATGTACCAAGGTATCTATTATACCAAACCAATCCAAATTTGTTGATAATGCCAACTTTTTATCTACATATCCTCATTTTAGCTCAAGTGTAGTCATTTATATTGGTGAGAAGTAGGACAATCATGAATCCCACACAAAATCTATTAGATTATTCATTACAAGAGAGGGGTGGAAGATCAAACACTATCCTCTACCAAATGTTGGGGTACAATGTAACATATAATCCACAATCCTATTAATTGCCACATTCACAACCCAAATCATCTCCTTAATTACTTCTTTGAATGTGTGGCCACTAGAAAAAGCTAACATCTCATGGAGTGTGGGCTATTATAAATGCATATTGTTGTCAATTTTTTAGTATTTGCATCCTTGAAAGGACTCAAAAAATGAAAACATGTGCCATTATAAACATGAAACATTGTCACCACATCTGGAGAGCTAACTCATAATTAATGGGATATCATGAAATAAAGATGGGAATTGGTTTAACCAATTATTTAAATTATTACCTAATAGATGCCTCAGATAATGGTTCACACTAAAGTTGATCAATGCATTTGCATGTGTATTTCCTTCCCTGAATACATGTCTAATAATAGAGGCCACAAGATTATTGAGAAGGGTCTATATTTGAATCAATTTTTTGTTGATTTTCTAGTTTTGGGCACCTTTTTTCTTTATTGCATTTATTATAACATGAGAATTTCCTTCAATATAGTATTTTTCATTCCTAATCGCAAGCAAGTTTGTAATCCTATTAGGAGCTATGGACATGAATATTAACTAGGCTAAATATAATTGAAATGAACAATCAAATCAATCAATTAGACTAATTAAACCATATTCCCAATGAAATCTTTGAAACTCTAATTAGGAAGCCATTAAAAGGAAACTGAAAGCAATTTGATGAAAGGAAACCTAATTACACTTGCAAACCTGATCCCATTGGGGGATTGGTGTTGAATTGATGTGCAATGATCAAACATTTCCCAATCCCATTGTTGAAGCAAGCTTTTAAGTGATGCTTTAATAGAGAAATGAATGAAATGGATGCAAAATGGCTAAATGATCTCAAAAATGGCTCTAAAAATGGCTATAGTGCAATTACTCTCAATGTTTGTGGATGAATTACTCATGAAATGGAGGCTATTTATAGGATTTTTAGGTGAATCAAAAACTAGGATCAATTTAGTTAATCAAGGGATAGAAATGGATGAGAAGAATTGACATGGATCAATGGTCAAATCCATGGAGGAGATTAAAAAATCACATGTATTGATAAACTTAATCAAGGGTTGAAATTGATTTCAACAAACACGAATCCTTAATTTTAGGAGTGTGTAAGTTATTTCCATGTTGGAGGGAAATTGTTTGAATTTGAAATGGAGGAATATTCTTGAGAATATTCCTTTACAAGTGGGAAAAATTGGAGAGATTAAAAGATATTCTAGTTAATTAAATAATTAAGATGTTATCATTGATTCTTACACATATGAAAATGTATGAATAAGAATTTGAATATCATCTATACCAAACTTGTTTTCATCAAGTAATACATGGTAATGCGTAGGCCTAATGTTCCCTACAATAAAATCATCAAAAGAGGAATCAAAGCAACAAATAGATGTCCCTTGCATAATGAGAATCAAAATTTTTTGTTAATAGTATGTGATAGCACACAATACTTACAATTGGCCCATTCTGTGGATACAAAGAAATCAACATTTCTTGGATGGCATATTTGTGTATCCACATATGTACCTGAAATGAAGAGCATATACAACAACAAAAAATGCATTTTAAACCGCAATTTCTATTTTGACTTGATGAGAGCTTTTCCTCATTTACTATTTAATCTATCAATAACATTACATATAAATAAATTAGGCTTTTTGTCGAATATGGCAAGAATTTAAAAAATTCCAAGTCATAATAAATAGAGCATTTTTTGCTACATATGTACCATGCCTTATTTTTAGGAGTAGAATAATTAGGAAAACTATAGTAACCTGGTTGAACACTTTTGGGTGCATTTTCCTGAAGAGCTTACTATGATGATTCTTTTGGGCAATTATCAATTTAACTTTAGGACTATAACTATTCTCAATATGATTGCATGTCTAATGGTTCACCCAAATAAGCAACTTAATGCATAGAAAACTAAGATGAAAAAATTCAATCTCAATAAGATAATAAATTCCTTTATACAAAGTAGAACAACCTTTAATATAACTTGTAACTCAATGCTCAAGACATGATCAAATAATGGCTCGCTATCTTCAACTTTGTAAATATCTAAAGAATGGTTAGTCGTTAACAAACAATATAGATCCAAAACACAACTAAATCACATCCTTAAAGAGAACCAATAACACAAAGCTAGATCAAGGACTCATTTGTTACTTATGAAAAACAATAACACAAAAGCATTCTTGTTGCTTCATTAATTAGAAGAAAGACTAGATACCATCTCAATTGAAAAAGTGGAAAAAATGCAACAAATATAATTACATCAAAGTCTTCAATTATATTTGTCTTTTTGAGATCAAGGACACATAGCTAAATCAAATCCTCAAGAGAACCAATCATTCCTTTTTAATTTGAAATTCATTTGACTCATTTGCCACTTATGGGAACTAATAACACAAATCATTCTTGTTGCTTCATAAATTAGAATAAAGACTTGATACCATCTCAATAATAAAAGTGGAAAATCAATACAAAAAATATAATTACGTCAAAACCTTCAATTAGATTTGTGTTTTAAGGTACATTGTCTTAATATTGGGCACAATTTTCTTTCAAACAACAAAGTAAGGTCCATTAACTTATGATAATGGAGAAACACACAAAATTAAAAACCTAAAGGAAACCTTTGCAAATATGAACTAAGATGTAGGTTGTCAAGCCCTTGATCTTATGATCATGGAGAATCACACAAAACTAGATACCTACAGAAAACCTATGCAAATATGAACTAAGGTCTAACTTTATTGTATATTTGAAATTTAAAAATAAAACCGTAATAGGAAATTGAAACATAAAAGCTATTTAAAATCTATAACCTTAAAAGAAAGACTTGATACCATTTCAATTAGAAAATTAGAAATAATTACAATAAATTTAATACACCAAAACCTTTAATTAGATTTTTCTATGTTGTGTCTCTACATAGTTCTAATATTGAAAACAATTGTCTTTCAAGCAACACAATAGAATCATTGATCTTATGATCATGGAGAATCACACAACTAAATATCTAAACAAGATTTGTACAAATATGAACCAAAGTTAAATTTTCTCATAAATTTAAATTCTATAAATAAAACCAAAACAAACATACCCTATTGAAACATAAAAGTTATTTAGAATCTACAAATTCTCACAATATTCGAATTGGCTATTGTTCACTCCAAGAAACATTACAAAACAGTACATTGCTCCCAAAATATTGAATAAATCTTGTTGATTGCCTCTAAAAAAACAAATTATAGAATGTTCAAAAAATAATCGACCACTATGACGGGTAGTCAAATTGAAAAAATAAGCGACCAGTATGACGGGTAGCCAAATTGAAACATGTTGTAGTCTTGCAGAAAAACACTAATAAATCACAAAAAATGTGTAAAACACAACTCTAGTAGCTGCAGGTCCACAATTGAAGATCTGGACTATTGTGTCAGTGAAAAGAATGCCAAACCTCCTTGTCCCAAGGTGCCAAGAGATGCTCCCAAAGAGCATAGCAACCATTGTGCTGAAGAAAAAATGCACAACATAATGTGGATTACACCAATATGACCAATATTGCTTCCAAAGGCATGCCATGCACTGAACTGGGAAGGACTCTGCATATTGTGTTAGAAAATTTAGATCCTTTGAGACCAGAGCAAGGATGCTTAGTTCTTTAATAAGTTATAGATTTCATCTGACAAATAGAAAATACTTTAAGCAAAGGCATGACGTTTCTCCATCCTTAAATGAGTCCTCTAAATGATATAAGGATTACTACAGCTTTTGGTTAAAAAATCTCAACCATTAAGTAATTACTCATAAAATGAAGATTTTGTGTAGATATCAGCAAAGTCTATGCCGAGACATTGCTCAATAGGTATGGCACTGACTTAAAACATCCATATTGCTTGATTGTATCCTTTTGTAGTTGGTGGAACACCTTCCACAAACTAATTAATGACACAAGGAACAAACAACATTATTCTTTTCTGCTATGTGTTGACAATGGCATTGAGCATGTATTAATCAGTAGCTGTCAAGAAACCATAAAGTGAATAGAAGGAAAAATGTACCTCAAAACATTCAATAAGTTGATGAGAATGTTGACCCAATGGTCCTGCATATAGATCACTTGGCCGCCCCTTTTCATAAGTAGCAACTGCAGTTAGGCAAGACAGAGAAGTGAACCTGCCTTGTTTCAGATATTTGCACTCTAATTCTCCTTTTGGAAGCAAAGCTATGAAGTTTATTGGATCCAATATAAAATATATTGTTTATTATAGTGTATCAGAATCATGAAAATACTTGAATTTACCTCATCAAAAACTTCAAAGATATCAATGTTGGATTGGTGGATGGTATAGACAACCGTACGACCGGTACCCATTGTGTAGCGCACAGTACACATTATTATAGCTGCATCACGAGCATCTAATCTTGAAGTTGGCTCATCCATGAAGATTATGGAAGGGTTGGTAACAAGTTGTAAGCCTTTTCCTCTGCTCTATAGAAAGACCTATCACCCCAGGAAGCCCTACCAGAGCATCCCTTAGAGGAGTAAGCTCAACAAGTTCCATCACTTCTTGCACAAGCATCTATAATCATTGCAACAAAGATCATCAAAAATACCTGCTAGCTTAGTTTCATTACAAAGAAAGAACTTCTATCCAAATCATTGCATATAAAGAGAGGAACTTGAGACCCCATAGTTCTAGTTCTCTCATCAAAATCTAGTGGAAGACAAAGCCATGTAGAGTACACAAGTGATTCACAGACTATAACATTTGGGGAGTGGATGTCATTTTGTTCGCAGTACCCTGAGATGCGAGCAAATGTTTCTTGTTTCTTAGGGTATCTAGAGATGCTTAGACTTCCTTCTATGTAGCCCCCTGTTTTTCTTCTAGCCAAGACATCCATCAATGTGGTTTTTCCAGCTCCGCTAACTCCAACCAAGGTTGTAAGCACCCCTGGCTTGAAGGATCCACTTACATTGTAAAGGAGTTGTAACTTGTTATGATCCACACCTTCATTCTTCAATTCCTGACACAGAACAAGCTATTAACTCCAAATTTCCTATTGGGGAGAAGCTAGGCATGTCAAACTATTGTAAAATAAATAAAAACTTAAATCAAACAAAATCTAGCTGCACCAACCTATGGCATGTCATCATGTAGTAGTTGACATTTTCAAAAGCAATTGATAGTGGCTGGAAAGGAAGTTCCATTCTTTTCTTGTGAGGTACCGAGGCTTTGAGAGTAGAAATTTCACCATCATGGGTAGAATACAATTAAGAGTTCAAAATTTCTCTTCTCTCTAACGAGTATGCATTGCCTGGAAAAAATGTTATAATCTGTGAATGAACAAAGCTAGCTTTTTCAGATGGTTTTGAACTGTTGAATTGATATGGTTCATGGTCTTTTCACTTTCGTATGTCAGAAACCTTTCTCTATAGCATATTTCTCAGTTCAATTGTCATTTTTCTTACTAAGCAATAGAATGCTTTCAGATACAAATTAACACACTTTGTAAGTTCTGACTCTTACTTTTTTTGTTATGGTGTTTTATACAAAAGATATAGAGAGAATTTGTAGTTACATTCATCACATACTAATTTTACATCACAATACTTTCAATAGAGAGTAAACAGTACCATTCTCAATTTAGAACATGTTTTAGTTCCTATCTAGGACAAGGAATTTTATCTTTCATGATAGTTTCACACATTCACAAGAACTAAAAAAAAAATTCAAAAAATCTCTTAAATTATCACTGGCTAACTTTCTAAACTTTATATATGTTTACATACTTGGCTAAAACAAAGAAATTCAGCTTTGAGGAGTAAATTCAGATATTCACAAGCAGTAAAAGGATATCAGGAAGAGTTTCATTTTCCTATCGCCAAAAATTAAGCTTCCCCTATGTTCCAGTAAACCCTAAAACTATTTTTCTAATGTTGATTCCTCTTCATACTCTAAATACTTGCCCGAATATGCACTAATTAAAACCTTACCAGCCTTAATAATCAACATCATACTTTTCCAATCTCAACAAGTCTTTCCGTCAAACACTTGTGCATGAATTACTCACAGACATGCTTTTCATGCAATCTGAGGCATTCTTATCAAGCTCGCTATTGTTGACTAGTCCTTCCCTGAACGCATATTCTGCTGACTTGGTCCTGCAACAGTGCAACCAAAACATCAAAACCCACATCAAATCTCTCAAAATCCTAGCGACAAAACAAAAACCAAAACTGAATTTGTTGACCCAACGATTGATGTGCCTACAACAGATACCATAAGCTGGGTACTCTATAATTTTGATTCTAGGACTATAATTTTGATTCTGGAATTCCCATCCCGTTTTGTTTAAAAACTTGAAAAACCTGCTTACAATAGAGGTCTTGGAAGGCGCCCACAAAATGCGCCTTTGTAATAAACCTTCTCTTTCTCCAAAAATGGAGATTGAATTCTTATACCTATGTATATAAAATGACTATTGTGAGATTGACCTCGGAACACGCTAGTGCCCATTCTTCGACGAGTTGCCCGCCCTCTTCACTGAGAAAACGGGAAAACAAAGTGATCAAGCCG
The DNA here is from genome assembly GCA_007258455.2 of Sequoia sempervirens. Classification (NCBI taxonomy): domain Eukaryota; kingdom Viridiplantae; phylum Streptophyta; class Pinopsida; order Cupressales; family Cupressaceae; genus Sequoia; species Sequoia sempervirens. The sequence goes on along the minus strand of VDFB02098430.1, from coordinate 54,135 downwards.
AAGAAGGGGTTTGTGCGAAGAGGAAGAACATAGGACTTGTGAAAATAGTAGAGGAGTGGTCAGAGGAGGGAAATGGGAATGGCGAGGGGGAAGAGGAGGGAAGCCATCCTCAAGAAAAGAACTTATTTTGCATTAATATATGGTTTTTGTGTTGCCAAAAAGAGACATGGCTTCCAAATTGCTTCTTGAAATGAGAGGCAATGGTCACTTACCTGGTCGCTCCATAAATTGAAAACTGCAATTTGTGTTCTTTGTAAAATAGGTCAAGAAGATGAGGTGTTTGTGATTCCTCTTCAGATATAAAATAAAAAGGAAGATTCAAAGAAAAACAAAACAATGACAAAACTTGTAGTTTGGTGAGATGTCTTCTTTTGGTGCAGGTAATTTTTTCTTGAATGCCTCTCTCAACGCAGCTTTCTGGAGTGGGAAATGAGAGTTCATGGTGGATCTATCAACTCTTCATGACATTTTGGGTGGTGATGAAAGACGACAACTATTAACAGCAAGGCATGTAAATATGGCAATGTCTATAGGGGTGACAATTTGCACCGCATGGCATCGATGACCATCCGCTGCCATCCATCCTGACATACCTATTGTGCTTCCCATAGTCGTATCTCCTAATCTGACATACATGTTGTGCCAGTGTCTGCCAGTCCTCGTCAGTCCTCGTTCCATACGCCCTATACTTTCGTGCAGTCCATTTGCCCTAGACTTCCGTGCAGTCTCATTTTTTGATTAATTTGCAATTGATCTTCAGTTTTTTTAATTCGCTGGATAGCAAGTTTTCCAATTCACAGGCACATATAATTATATTTATTAAGCACAAATATTATATTTGATTGAATTATATTATATTTTATATTATTTGAATTTTTTTAATTTGAGAATTATATTTGAATAAACAGCTACAAGAATATAATATTATATGATTTTATAATATAATATAACTATAATAATATTATATTTATTATTGATAATTAATTTAGGATTAAAAATATACGTTTCTACAAGAATTTATTTATGACATATAATATAATTTAATGTATATAAGAAATATAGGGTAAATATAAAATATATTATATTATATTATATATTATAATTAAAAATTTATATTATATTATATATTTTGTATAAAAATAATATTTTGTAATAATTTTGCCCCAAGTATCTAAGGTATGGCTTGCTAGGCTGCGGGGACACCTGACACATAAAAAAAAAATTGTAATAATTAATTAATTTATGATGAGAAATATATGTTTCAGAATAATTTATTTATGATATATAGTTAAATAATAATTAATATTTTTTATTAACAATTTAAAAATTAATAATAAAAATAATAATTTATGAAAAATAATCAAAAATATCTATACGATATATATTAAACTTAATTATCTATTTTAAAGAAACCATTAAAAGATTTTATTTAGTATACAAAATAATAAAGATACACTAAAAATATTGTTTTAAAAAAATGATAAAATATTTTTTAATTCAAAAGTATATATAGAATAGAAATAAAATTTAAAAAATCATGATTTTACATCATGTGAAAAATTATTATACAATTGGTAAAATATATTTATGATGAGAAATATATGATTCAGAAGAATTTATTTATGATATATAGTTAAATAATAATTAATAATTTTTATTAACAATTTAAAAACTAATAATAAATAAAATATTTTATTAAAAATAATCAAAAATATCTATACAATATATATTAAACTAATCAAAAATCTCTATACAATATATATTAAACTTAATTATCTATTTTAAAGAAACCATGAAAAGATTTTATTTAGAATACAAAATAATAAAGATACAAGGTGCTAAAAATATTGTTTTAAAAAAATGATAAAATATTTTTTAATTCAAAAGTATATATAGAATATAGATAAAATTTAAAAAATCATTATTTTACATCATGTGACAAATTATTATACAATTGGTAAAATATATTTTTTGGAAGGTTATTTAGAAAAATGTTTGTTATATTTTTTTGGTACGCAGTACATGAGGTAAATTGGCAGGTCATTTAGTAATGATGTTGTGTGTGCAACAAAGGTTTCAATAGAGAAGTGATAGCTTCAAATTAATTATGTATCTGCTTACACTAACTTTAAGAGGATGGAATCCATATATTACATTTACATTTATACGTTAAAATATTAGATTTTTCGTGAATTAGTACCATTGTCAAGCCCTTAATTTCAATTGTTAGGCTATTAAGTAAATGATGTTGTACACTCAATATACCAGGAATATCCTCTAAATTGATGACATATTCCTTTGCCATATGACAAACTGCAGGAGTAGACAATACCTTTTGCCTATTTTCTATGTTATTCGGAGACTCTCTAGATTGCAAACCAAATTCCTAGGACTCTGTGGAGGACCCCTGTATTTGTCCCCAACTTACTAAAGTCTCATGATTTTCATCTACAATTAAATCCACCAAAGTTTCTCCAACCTGATAAATAAAGTATGCATATTATAAAAAATTTCTATATGGAACAATTCATTCTAGATTTTACAAGGTCCATAAAATAAAAAGGAATGAGCAAATAATAAAAACTATAATTAACAAAGTCACACATTACAAAAGATCTTAAGATTCTTACATTGACAAGAAAATTTACAAGGTCCATAAAATAAAAAGGAATGAGCATGATGGAGATCATTTACATTACCATGATTGTTAAAGAAGACATTCATATTTATGTGGTAGTAAGTGATGTGTATTTCTGCATATAAACGTCTATATATCCCAAAGTTTATTTATGCATATGCAATAAAAGTAATGCTTTTGCAGTTCAAATCTTTTATTATAGGAAGAATTTATTAATTTAAAAACAAATGTTTAGATATTCAAATTTTTAAACAAGTCTAGTATCTGAATACATTAGACAATTTTGCTCATGAAATGCCAATTTGAGAACGTCAATCCCTATAGGAAGCAGGTCATGTTTTCACAAGGATTTCTCTCAAATCATTTTAAGCATAGTTATTTGATATATACCAAAGGGGATATGACCATAAGATCCCCCAACATAAGATCCACCTTTAACTCTTTTAATTCTTTATGATGGATTTACTACCAATACTTTTAGAAAAAATGTTTCATATTATAACAAGGGGATACATCCTTGACACACAAAGTAGGATTTGTGCCCCTTGAAGATATCATGGTTTAACCACCTAACCTTGCATGCCAAGAAAAATATTAAAAATGACTATAAAGAAACAAGACCCCTTGTGTCAATCCACAACCTCAGCAACAAGGTCACAATATAGAGACAAATTAGAAAAAGTTCCAAGAAAAGGTATTTTGAGACATGATGAATATGTTTGTAAAAGCTCTCAGCCCAACAAAAAAGCATGTCCATCATCATCCCTGTTCAACAAGAGAAATAGTTGAATGCCAAAATCACTACCCCTTTAATGAATCATTAAATGGAGAGCTATTACATTCATATATGTCCCAACTTCGGAGCTTTTTTTAAACATTACCTCATCTCACAATCCATCATAAATAATACTTAGTGAAGTCCACCTTCTAAAGTATATCCATAGTCTGATTGTCCATTCATGATGTTGGCACTCTCAAATTTCACAAATTTGAAGTGCCCCATTTCAAAATTTTGCCTTAGATATCCTCGGATTTCATTGTGAAATGCTTGTGTATTGAATCAATAGGGATGCTAGAGCTACAACAGGACGATTTTCAAATTAAAAGGGAAAAAAATTGGTGATTATTTAGACTACTCCCTATGGCAGATGGGCTGATTTACAGAACATCTATTTTTTCACTTCTAACAAAAGATTATGGATTTTGAACACTATAATTTTCTCTACTAAGAATCACCATTTGTTCTACCTATATAGGACACCCAATTTTCCCTTGAAATTTGCAACCCATTTTTTTTAGCCATTTTTAACCAAACCTTATGCATGCCCCTTTGTTTATTTTGATTTGAATTCATGATTCTCATTAATAACTAATAAAAAATACATATATATACTTGTAAATATATTTCTATGTCATCTAAGTTATCTATTTTATTTGTAGGGCTTTTAAATTCTAATATGGTGTATTTTATTTTCCTTCACAAATTAATAATCATTATCAATTCAAATTTAATTACATTTTTATTTCCTAATATGTTTCACATTTCAATTCCATAGGTCTCCTAAAATCTAAATAAACCACATTTTATTGAGTTCTTTAAATCTATGTGATTTTGAGATTCCTTATGAAATTCCAATGATTTATCGCTTAAGCTTATTTTATTTAACATTTCAGGGGGATGTTAGGGTATAATCAATCTTAACCCACTTTTACTAGTGAACTGCACCATAATCCGTAATACAAAATACACTTTTCCTAGTGCAATACTTTTTTGGTTTTAGGTCAATGGAATGTTAATGTTTAACTAACTATATAAGAAAATAATGAAGATATGAAGATTTCAAAGATATGAAAATAATTAAATATATACAATAAAAATTTCTTGCACCATGGATGATTGAATTCTCTAATAGATATTCATACAAAAATGAATTGATCAAAGTTAAAATATACCAAAATTTCAAAATATTTGCAATGCACATAGGTTTTCATGCATAGATGGAAGATTTAATAAACTAAAAAAATAAGTTATTTTATATTATAATATGGCAGACTATTGTTTTTATATATCTAGATAAGGCGGTTATAGAGATCCAACAAAAAAAATGGAAACACTATTAAAAAAGGATGTACGTGCCTATAAAATAGGAATCGCTTACCCACTAGCCATATTACATTTCATGGGCATCATTGTGTGTTAAATGACAATTGTTCATATCACAAAATGATAAAAAGTGTATATGCTAAGTATATGCTCCATTATTTTACCCTTGTGAAATCATATGCAATGGGTTCGAATTACAAAAATAAATGATGTAAAATCTCCTATTTGGAACAGGAAAAATAAAAGATATAAAAAACAATATTGAAAGAACCTGGTTGTTCATGTATGGCAGAAATAAAAGCACAGACTGGTCGCTCCTCCAAAAATATGAAATATCCAGTTGTGTAACTTATTAAGATCAGAGGATTCCTTTATTTTTTAAATTGTATCTTTTTGGTAAAGGTGGGTTGTGCTCTCTCATCATTACATTCCAATGTGAAGCTATTCAAGCCGATAATTGAGCTCTATTTGATTTACTGCACCAAATTGTGCTATGTATAACTTCCCACACCTATCTTTGTAACTACATGATTATCCTCTGTTCATCTTGAGTATATACACAAAGGAAGGATTTTCATACCCATTGGCTCTCCTGACATATTCTACTACACCCCAAGAAATGACCATTGTTAAAAGCACCTATAGATCTGGTATTGAGGGCTGCAATAAAGGAAAACACGAAACAAAACCTAAGAGGACCCAAACGCAAAGTGGAGCAGAAAATTTAGATATAAATTTAGGTGGGACAACAAGTTTAGACGGCAATGTTGTGGTAGTTCGCGAATAAATGCTCACCCATTAATGGGAAATTTAGTTCAGACAACCATTTCAATTTACCTAGTGGTTGCAAATAAATTTGGCGCATCCTGGATTAATATACTACTTGCTATTAAATAGCTGTGTGAGGTTGATGGACTTGGATGTTACAAATAGCAGACTAGTCGGTGGTACGGGCTAATCATTGATAGTTAGTGCAAATACATGATTAAGGAAATTAATAAGGGATTAGAAGTAAGTGGGAGATTATGGAGGATGTGACATTAATCTTGATTAAGGAGTGCACATCCTAATCATGGATTAATTAACTTAATCCAGATTAAAAGAGGGTTATGGAGGATGTGACAAGGAGAGAGAAAAAGGAAGAATTTATAATTGATTTTAAAAAGGTCAAATGACTAAATTAAATAAATCGATATGTTTATTTAATTTAGAGAGGAAAAGGTGTAAGGTAAATTATTTAATTGTTAAATTAAATACTTTAGGGACTTTAGGATTAATTAAATAAATCATTTAATTAATATTGACGAAATAGATGAATAAAGTAGATGGGTTTGACCATGTGGGAACTTGGTCAAATTTGGATGTCTACACATACAAATTTCAAAATTTAAGAACTATATGTAATTTTAATACATGTGTACATACTAACAATAAACTTGAAACATTCACAAAAAGATCATTTTATGTCTAATGCATATATATATATATATATATATATATATATATATATATATTACAATTTTCCAACAGGAGAAATCATGATCTAGTAGGTAGTCATAAAATATATACTATTATAAATTCATCATTATAAGTTCATAAATTCCACCAAATTCATAAATTCATGTCACTAAAAATATCCATCTAGAACCAAAATCATAAATTCATGAGACTAAAAATATCCATCTAGAACCAAAATCATAAATTCATGTCACTAAAAATATCCATCCAACCAAATTTATAAATTCATCACACAAAATATCCATCGTTCACCAAATTCATAAATTCATAACTATTTAAGATCATTGTCTTAATTGAGAAACTATTGTGGTTCTCTACTTCATCTCTTCATTTCTTTGCGTTTTCCTTTTCAGAATAAGAAGTTCTCCTCTCCTCTAGCCATTGTCAATGCTCATCTAAGATCCCATCCATAGCCCTGACAGCATCAACAAGGGTTTGCATCCTAGATGCAAACATCCTCATAGGTGGTGTGACACATTCTTCATTTTCAATAATGTTGATTTGATCTTAGATGGTTCTAACGTTGGCATTGATTTGTGCTTGCTAACGAGCACCATCGATTTCAGGTGGTGGAGGGGGGGGGTTATGAGGTGGAGTTGGTGGAGGTGGAGGTGAAGGTTGTGGAGATGGATTGTGTGGAGGTGGATTGCGAATATTATTGAATCGATCCATGTGATCTCTAAGATATGAGTGAACCTGCATTAGATTTGTAATTTCAAAATGTTAGATACATGTTTAAGAAATACCTTTAAACCATTCAATATAAATGGCCTAATTGAATACAAATGATAAAATATGTAAGCCTCATTTATGTCTAAGGAATGTTACTTGAATGAAAATACAATTAATTATTAACATAGAATAATTTATGAATGCTATAGGGTTTACGGTTTAGAGTTTAGGATTTAGGTTTTAGGGTAATAGGATGGCTTAAGGGGATCTATGTAGTAAGGTCCTAGTACAAAATGACATGGCTTTTAAGTGAATAAAATTTGGTGAAGATGCCCAAGGCAACTAAATTTCATTAAGGTCTGAGGCAACTTCACCAAATTTTATTCACTTGAGCCATGTCATTTTGTCCTAGGAACTTACTAGACATAGATCCCCTTAAGCCATCCTATCACCCTAAACCGTAAATTAATCAACCTAGATCATGATTTATCTCATTCATATTATAATCTTGCATGATCTTATTATTGTTAAATTTGGTTTCCTTGGGAAACTTCACCAAATTTTGAGAACTTATTTAATCCCCTTAAGAAATGTCATATTAGGACCCCTTAAGAAATTGATTTACAGTTTAGCGTGATAGGATGGCTTAAGGGGATCTATGTCTAGTGAGGTCCTAGGACAAAATGACATGACTCAATTGAATAAAATTTGGTAAATTTTCCCAAGGCAACCAAATTTCATTAAGAGCCTAAGAAAAAATGATGGCTTTAGGGTTTAGGGTTTAGAGTTTAGAGTTTAGGGTTTAGGGTAATATGATAGCTTAAGGGGATCTATGTAGTAAGATCCTATGAAAAAATTACATGGATTAAGGGAATAAAATTTGGTGGAGTTGCCTAAGGCAACCAAATTTCATTTTAAGGTCCTAGGACAAAATGAATGCTTTAGTGTTTAGGGTTTAGATTTTAGAGTTTATGGTTTAGGGTTTACGGAACTTAGGGTGAAGTTTTGGTGTCCCTTGGAATATAATGAACTTGCAAGTTAGTGAAGAACATTTTCTTTTGGAACAGTTGATTGAGATAGCTCTTGTTTCAATTGACAAACATAGATCATGAAATCTCATTCATATTATAATCTTGCATGATCTTATTATTGTTAAATTTGGTTGCCTTGGGAAACTTCACCAAATTTTGAGAGCTTCTTTGATCCCCTTAATAAATGTCATATTAGGACCCCTTAAGACATCGATTTACGATTTAGGGTGATAGGATGGCTTAAGGGGATCTATGTCTAGTGAGGTCCTAGGACAAAATGACATGGCTCAAGTGAATAAAATTTGGCGACATTTCCTAAGGCAACCAAATTCATTAATGGCCTAGGAAAAAATGATGTCTTTAGGGTTTAGGGTTTAGAGTTTAGAGTTTAGGGTTTAGGGTAATAGGATGGCTTAAGGGGATCTTTGTAGTAAGGTCCTATGACAAAATGACATGGCTTAAGGGAATAAAATTTGGCGGAGTTGCTAAGGCAACCAAATTTCATTTTAAGGTCCTAAGACAAAATGAATGATTTAGTGTTAAGGGTTTAGATTTTAGAGTTCAGGGTTTAGGGTTTAGCGAACTTAGGGTGAAGTTTGGGTGGCCCTTGGAATAATGGACTTGCAAGTTAGTGCCTAGTTTATGAATATTTTTGATTTTATGAATAGATTGACTATTTCCGTAATAGAAACACATAATTATGTATTATTAAGATTGATTTTGATGTATATTTTAACTAGATATATTTTAATTGAATATAAGATTATTTTATTTAAAAAAAAATCATTAATATTTCCCACTTAAATGAATTTTATGATATACAATGTATAATATAAAATTAGTTAATGTTGAATCAAGTATTTTATTTTTGATTGTTTGGAATTGAAAGAACCTAAAAGAAAGAAAAGAAAAATATTTAGATTATTTTAGTGTCTAGGTAACTAGTGCAAAAATTGAGATTTTAGACTAAACTAGAAGCCTAATTAACAAGTAATTGACTAGAATGAGGGTTAAGATTGTCAAAAGACAACAAACAACACATGCAAACAAGAAATGGAAACAATGCATGAATAAGAGAGATTGAAACATAAAATAGAAATGAATGTTGAATACTATCTAATTAAGTGACAACTGGAAATCGATTGTACACTTGGATTTATGAATTTGCTAACTAAATTTGCAAACAAACATTGATAAAATATATGAATTGTAACTATTCTTTAACATATTGTTTTCTAATCTAATTATAATTTAACATTGAAACTAAAGTTTAACATATCTTTTTCTCCATACAATGCAAATGAATTTTCTTGAGCTCGAAATTAGGGTTTTCAAAATCAAAATGATTTGTTCAATTTCAATTGAGGGTTTTAGCATTTTTTTTTGTTTCAATTCAATTTAGGGTTACAATTTCTAAGCAATTAGGGTTTTTAATGCAATTTTTTCATTTCATTTCAAACTAGGGTTTTCAAATTCAATTTTTTTGTTTGATTTGAATTGTGGTTTCAAAAAGCTTGATTAGGGTTTCAAATGTAATTTTTTATTTCATTTCAATTTCTAGGGTTTTGAAATGCAATTTTTTTGTTTCGTTTCAATTAGGGTTTTCAAATACAATGTTTTTTTGGTTTGATTGAACAATTTAGGTTTCAAAAGCTAAATTTTGTTTCTAAAATACAATTCAAGGTTCATTTTTTCGTTTATGTTCAATATCTTTAGGTTGCATTGCATTTTTTCATCTATTTCTACAATTCCTCATTTCTACTATAACAAGAAATAAAATGCTTAAAACATCAAATAAATTTTTAAAAAACATGCTAAAATCAATTATTATATTGACAAGTTCAATAAAAAATGAAAAAATGCAAAAAAATGGGGGTGGACGGGTACCTGAAGGTTATTTTTGGTGGCCATTGTTGCTCACAACTCACGATCCTGTGCGCTGGTAAAATGAAGGTTTGTTCATTTTTTAAAAATAAATACCATTACAAAACGGGGTCTCGATTTGTACAAAACGGGGTCCCGATTTGTACAAAACGGGGTCCCGATTTGTACAAAACGGGGTCCCGATTTGTACAAAACGGGATCCCGTTCCCTATCTGTCGGTTCAGGACCCTTTGTCGGTTCAGGACCCTTTAGCAAATGGGGTCCCAATTTTTAGAAAAAGGAATCCCATTTTACATTTAGGCTCTGGATCCCAAAGCTAAATGGTATCCTGAGTTTTAAAAATTGGGATCCCATTTTTGCAATGCCAATTTCATTTTTTTGGCTAAGGCAAAAACTTCCACGTTTCTTGGACTCAACTTTGTGCACTTACCCACTAGGTTTCCTTCCTAACAACATTTCATAAGGGGTTTATCTTCAATAGATGAACTAGGATATCTATTGATTAAATAACAAGAAGTACTTATAGCCTCAGCCCAAAGGCATTGATCTAGCTTAGCACTACTTAACATGCTTATAGCTCTTTGCATTAAGGTTTGGTTCATCCTTTTTTCTACTCCATTTTGTTGAGGTGTATATGGAGTAGTTTTTTGTCTCGCAATTCCTGCATGCTTTCAATAATCATCAAATTTCCTAGAACAGTTTTCACCACCATTATCTGATCTCAACACTTTTATCTTGTGATCTGATTGTTTCTCAACCAAAGCCTTAAATTCTTTAAACTTATTTAACACATCATATTTGTTAGTCACCCATCAGGTCAGTTTAGTTTTTTTGTTATGTATCACCCACTTGTAATTCCCCTTTGATCTCACCACCCTTGAGCTTTGAACAAGCAAAATGAAATAACTCACAGCCACATTATGTTTTCCAAAATGCAATTATTTTTTGCATTTATTTTTTGATCATATGAAGAATTTGAAACGTGATTTTTTAATCTAACCAAGAGTTGTTATAAAATTTAAAGTTTAATTTTATTACATCTCTACTATGTAAATAACAAAATCTTTTTCATTGCATTAATAAAGTTTTGTAAAATTGCAGGTTGAAAAATATTGGGTGTTATGAAACTTGCAACCCAGATACTTGAAAGTTCAAGTATAAGACACAATGAAGCTATTCACATGTATATCCAACAAAACAAGTTGTTGAATTACAAACATGGAGAATCAAATTACAATGAATAGTAAAATAGTAAGATCTTGTACTTTAAGATTGAATATGTCCATTCATTGTTCCTTAAGTGAAAATTTTAATTTGTAATGTAAATTTTTCAAATAGGGAAATTAAAAAAAATAGAGGGGGAAAATTTGTCATAGACCATGGAAAATATCCTCCACGTATGTCAAAGATTTGGACTATATGATTAAGGTATGTGGGGAAAAGTTGAGGAAGTGGATGCATGTGAATTACAACACTGATTGGAGATACAGATTAGCCTTAAAGACTTCCAACCAAACCAAAGTACAAAGGAAGGAAATGCCACATGGGCTCTTTCATTTCATTTGACATTTAATTCTTTGCACAAGAGTAACCTTGGGATAAGGACAATTGAGGGGTAAGTGGTCAAGCCTTTGACTATTAGGCCATATGTAGTCTTTAATAAAGTTGTAAGGAATAATAGTGTGAAAGAAAACATAAGTTTGAATTAGGGTAATGAAATAAATATAGTTAATTTTGATAATTAAATTCAGATTGATAATTGTAATAATTTATGAAAATTAGATGAGTGGGTTAGGTGTATTAAGTTTTAGAATTGATGATGAAAAATGAAGTTTGTAATGTTGTTTTGAAACAATTTATCATTATTATGAATTTATCTATTTTGATTCAATGAATGTCTAAGAGTCTATAGTGGTATAAGAATCTCTTGGATCAATTCTAACTATCATGAACTTGATCTATCATGCAAGATCGATTTGAGTTATGTGAGACTGGTCTAATATAATTTTTATTTGGAAAGGTGCTCACTTTTTCCTCTAGATATCTATGTTAAAGTGGCGTCTAGAGACATTGTTTAGTATTTTTTCAACTAGATCAATTGATGAATGTGTTCTCCTAGTTCAAACCCGCTAGCAAATTAAATTAACTTCAATGAATAATATTAAAGACAACATTCACAAACATGCAAGTGGCTTATATGATATTAATACAAATTTAACTCCTTTATTTCCCTTTAAAATTGAAGAGCATGCTCTAGTTAACATGTGTGTATGTGTTTAAGTATATGTTGAATAAATACTTAAACATCATGGCATTCTGACATCCTTCATGGAACATGTGTTAGGTTGGCTCATATCAACCAATAGAAGGGGGAAAGAAAATTGGAATTTGAATTTGTACTTGTGCGATTTAAGGATTATGCTTATGATCCTCAAGATCAACTTCGATCAATATTGAGCCATGTGGAATGTTTTACAATGACAAGATGGTGATCTTGGAGTGGGGAATAAATGTATGGAAATAAGTGTTAACAAGGATGAAATAGGGATAAGTAGATTTAACAAATACATTGAAATATATGCAACAAGGTGCAATGAAGATGGATAGGGATTAGGCCATAAACTAAAGATGAGAATGTCACTTATCAATATATTATTGCACTAAGAAATTCTTATGAAGGTGGGGATAAATGGCAAATGACACAGATATAGAAACAATTAATATCTTAGTGAAAAGTGTGTCACTAATTAATTGACTAATGTGGATGGTAACTTATTTATATGCCACAAACAAAAACTTAAGATCTAAGTGAGAACCAAGTTTGGAATTTGATACTAACCATGCCTATCAATTAAAATTTTATGACAAATTTGTAAATTTCCATTGCCTATCATTTTAACTATAAAAAATTGATTCACTAATGTAATAGTCATTTATAAAATTGTTAGCTATACCTTCTTTACCAAGTTAATGAGTTATTAGAAATAATATGCAATTTATTCATTGTGAAGAAAAGAAATGAAAAAATTTATTAAACAAAATTTTGAACATTAAAGTTTGTATCAATACCAAGATTATGTGTTGTTTTTACATATGCATTTTAAATAACAACATTTCAACATAGTGTGTTTGTGTATGACAAAGTGTAGGTTATAAAACACAATGTATTTTGAAGCATGCAAATTTCTTATAGTAGGTAGTGTGTGCAATGTGAAGCACATATGTGAAGGTTAAACCCCTATGTCATAACGTGTAGGTTAAAAACTAAAGAATGTTTTGACACAAATTTCTAATAAGATGTTCATAATTATATTTATCTACATATGCATTTGACATATCACCGTTTTATTACAATGTGTTTAGATATGAGAAATTGCAAGTTTCATAACCCATTACGTTTTTCTTAATATATTTTATAATAAGACAAATCATTATTAAATTTAATATATATATATATATATATATATATATATATAGATAGGCATACAACAAATTCATCGTGAGCAATTCACCACCACAATTCACTGCCATAACAAACTCACTGTCAAGTAAAATTCACTACAACGAAAAACAAATCAAAGTTTTCGAAATATATACTAAAAAATATTAATGCTATTAATTATATGCTTGGTGAATTACTAGCAGCGAAATGAATTTGTCATGGCAATGAATTTTCCCACGGTGAATTGTGAATTGCTGACGGTGAATTTTCATATATGTGTGTGTGTGTGTGTGTGTGTGTATGTTACTTTTTATCCAAAAGAAAATTCTTTATAATACTTTTTTAACTAAATAAAATAGTCTATAATATTTAACTATACATAAAAAAAATTCACAAAATATTTTTTTGAATCTTCTAAAATTGATAATTCTATATTCCATTAATACTATAATCTCATTTTCCACCTAATTTCATGATTTTGTTTATTTTTATTGTTGAGGATCAAATCTTTCACTCATAATTAATGTAAATATATTCTTTTGTCACAAATTTTTCAAAACCTAACACCAATAATTTATTTATATTTCTATTATTTCGAAAAATTCAACACAATTTTTAAAAATTGAATATTTGATAATTAAAAAAATTCTACAATTAAATCCAAAAACATCCAAAAATTCAACCTTTCGTAAATGTTTTATAAAAATTTAGAGGTTCAATAAATAACATTTTAAATCCTTGAAAATGATTGCAATTGATGGCACTAAGACTTAAATAGCAGGTTGATAGTGATTGACCTCCAAATTGAAATTTTAGAGTCTCTATTCAGATGAACAACATGTCTCAAGGCTTTTGAAAATTTTACATACAGTAGAAATATTTAATCACATGTTTTAGAGGAAGGGTATCCGCTGCATTTGCTGAAGCACAAACACTCATAACATATTCATTGGAGTAAAATAACTAAATCCATGGCACAATCTTGCTTCACATATCAAATACCTCAACATCTTAAACATCATGCATTAAGATTCGATATCTTAAACTCCTCAAATTATTAGAGACACAAATTTTCAAATATATTTACAATCTTTAGTTATTGCTTTTTGATGTGTGTCGTAAGGATTAGCAGAAAGAAATGAGATGATTTTAGGAAAAGAAAGAATGATTCGTTGGGGAGATATACTTGAAATCTTTGAGGCTTAGACTGGATAGTGCCATGAGAGCAGCCTTTGTGAACATCAATCTCTCGAGTGTCCGCCACTACTGATTCAAAAGAAACTTCATCGAAAGCGAGAACTATTTTCAAGACAGCCGCAGGCATAGAATCTCCAGTGACTTTGAAAATAGAGGGACTTTGATTATGAATTTCCAAATTCAATTGAAAGAGTGGCGCCGATGCAAGCAATTTTCCAAAATTTCCTAACAAGGACTCTTATGGCCCCTCAATTTCTGGGTTGCTATTTGAATTCCATACCATCAAACAAAGACAAAGCTTGTAAATTTCGGCTGCAATATTAAAACGAAAATAGGTTAACATTTTCTTTCAGAAAAATACATGAACTGAAGGTTGAAAAAATAAATATACTGTACTGACCATTCTGTGATACAAGTTTATCTTTGCTCACAATTCACACATCGTAGGACTCTATGGCATGCCTTTGGATGTAATCCACTTTGCCTGGTGCTATCATCTTCATCTTTCTGTTCATTCTTCTCAACTAGGCTCTGCTTTGAGGGCGCCGCTAATCCTCAAGAAAAAGGCATGTTCATCATTTTAAAACTCCCGCCCATCATTTTAAATCTCCCGCGTTTAAAATTCCTGCTTGTTTTAAATCTCCCAGTTTTTACAATTCCCGCTTTTTGACAACAACAGGTATTGATGGGACCCAGAGGTGATGACTTAACAAGGACAGTAGGGTTCAATAACTCAGACCGTTACCAGCAGACAGTACAACAGCCTCGTGGGTCACAACGATGTATGATACATGATGGGGCAGGCATTCATGCCCCGGTGCAAATTGTCACCTGTGTAGCCAGTGCCTATAAATATTGTGAAGACATAAATGAAATCTGTAAATATGAATGCATTTAAAGCCATGTTATTTTCCATTATTAATAGGTAGAGTAAACGAGTGGAAAAAAGAGATGCTGCAAGTTACAAGATTTGAAAAGGGAATGGAAAAAAGAGCTGCTGCAAATTACAAGCTTTTACGTCAAATCATGATTTGCTTTCCACGATGGGATTGTTTTTGATGTACATGATTTCAAGCCCTGTAGACATATACATTGCTGTCAAATCATGTGCTGGCATGGATAGGGCTGCAAATGGTATACCGGGCCATCAAATGGTATTCAGGGTGTGTGAGACAGGTATGCCGATGGTTTGTGGACTGGCAAGTCTACAATAAAAGCCTATCGGCTAATTACAAATAGGATAAAATATTATGTGCAACATATAAATTTTTAAAATATCACTAATTAATAAATGATAACAATGTACTCTACCATTAAAAAAAAATTAAAAATAGATTAATGGCGCGAGTGGCAGGCGAGGCGAAACAAGCAGCAGTGGCAGGCGGATATCAATGGGATATGGAGTCAAGGCAGGTGGGCTCGGGATGCGAAAGAAGTGATATCTCAAGACCGGATCAAGAACCAGGCGTCAAATGAACCATGGAGAAATCGGAACACACAGGGGCAAAGAGGGCTGGCCGAGCACTTTGGTTGGAAAGGAAGGAGAAGGTATGGAAATCAAGATTTTCGTAGGCCTAGGCAACAAGGCCAAGGGTAGAAAGGCAAATATTGGCTTCAATTGAATGGAAGATAATCGGAATTAGGGTCGAAACCCTAGTCGAGGCAGAGGCATGAGAAGGGGTGGAACGCAAGCAGCGATATACAGACTTCGGAGGCGATATTCATATCCAGCTTAATGTGGCTGATTTGAAAAGGATAGTGTTTAGATCGTTGTTGAGTTCCACATTCAGTAGAAGAGGACCCACTATCTGATTATGTTCCAATAGTTATAATATTTATTGATTTAATGCCTAATATTTTTAACAATATGGGATCAATAGTTGTGACTTTAAAATTGTTGGTGTTGACAATGACTACCCATAATTGAATGAAATTTATTCATTAGATCTAAAAAAACAACAAATCATGTGATGCCACATCAACGCACCAATAAAACATGATTTAGTGCATAACTATGGTCTCACTTTTTTTTGGGACTTTTTAGACACTTTGACAAAAAACATGTTGATGTGGCATCATATTTCATGATGTGACCTTGAAACCTTAGTTATAAGTAGAGGATTTGCCAAGTAAGCTGTTGTAAAAAATTGGTAGTGATTTGAAATTTCTACATAAGGTGCTCAACTACTCGGTCCTCTGCTAGCCCAATCCTACGACTCATCACTTTCTAAAAAGTTGATGGCATGCCCCAAAGGGACTTTTGCTTGAATTATAATAGCAATGACATTAGGAATTACTCGAATTGGTTCTTGAACCAAGCGCAAAGTGGCTATGAATGTGAAAACATTTCTTGGAGTTATTATGAAGGATTTTAAGAAGATAGCATGTTGAAAATGTCGCAATTGAAGCTAGAATCATAAATGACTAAAACAATATAAATTGATAATGATATCCTATTTGTGCTAATGATTCTATTACTTGAACTCTACACCATTTTAGTCTCCATTAATAGTTCATTAATGATGATTATGAACCATACACCATTTCAATCTGAACTAATGATTCTTAAATAAAACTTAAATATAAATATAAATGTTAAATTTTCAAATTTGTAGAAAATAAATTATTTTGTTTTTCAAAATTGTAAAGGGGAGACTTTTCATTTTTACTATCAATTTATAGTTCCCAAATAAACACAAATACATGATATTAAAATTTTCAAAAATTGTAAAGTACAAATTATTTCTATTAATTTTCATTATAAGAAATTTAACAACAAAATTTAGATGATATTTCTTTCGCTTAAAGATATTCTGTAATATATTAACATTCATATACTAGGGGAGAGGGCCCAGTAGTCGTGCGGGGTCCAATAGTCGTGCACTCAATCGTGATTATAATATCCAATAGTTGTTTATATAATGTCCAATAGTGGTGATTTGACTACCCATAATTAAACAAAATGTATGCTTTTGATCTAAAAAGCAACCAATCATGTGATACCACATCAACGCTCAACTACTCATGATGTAATGCACGAGTATTGGTCTTCACTATTTTTTGGGGCCTTTTTGGACACCTTGACAAAAACACATGCTGATGTGGCATCATATTTGATGATGTGGCCCTGAAACCTTAGTTATAAGCAGAGAACTTGCCAAGTAAGCTGCTGTAAAAAATTGGGAGTGATTTGAAATTTCGACATAGGATAATTAGAAATGCGAAGTTAGGGTGCAGACTACTAGGCCCTCTCCCCTATTCCCTCTGCTTTCCATATCCTAGCACGGCTCGTGTGGGATATTTTTAGGCGATAGAGACTAGTAACTTGTCTAGAAAGAGTGCTCCCACTAAAGCATACCCCTCATCTTTTAATGATTGTTTGCCTTCTGAAAATCCAATAAATGCAGTTAATACAATTGGTCCACAAGACCGAGTGGCTATTTTAACAAAAGCATAGATTCCAGTCCTTGCTAGATTTTTCCAATGACAGCAAGCCAGAGCCCAGAAAACAGATGGAGTGGCAGATGGGTTTTTTTGTATTTGCCTAACTAGCTCTTCAGTGAATTTCAAATAACTGTTTTCTGCCAGATCTTCCTCACAAATTTGAGTCAAATCATTTTCTTCAAGAGGTCTTTTTCTACCTTTGGACAAAAGAGAATTCAACCCCCCAAATGTCATCCTGCCAAAGATCCCTGCTTTGGCAAAAGGAGTCACTTCTGGATTTGACCTCTTTATCAATGGATTTTCCTGGGCTTGTTCAGAATTCAAAGACTCGTTTTGGTTATCGGCATTCAGAATGGGTTCCAATAGAAGATTGCCCCCTGGACTTGTCAAATCCTCTTTTGCAGCACATATGAGCATCACACAATTTGCTAACCATGAAATTAAAGCGAGAAAAAAAAATAGTTGAAGGTTCTCTGGAACTAATAAAACTGAACCCAACAGAAACAAAATCCAAAGTTTCCAGCAAAAATGTGATGACCCACCAAATTCGAAGAAATGTCATTACAATGCGCGTGCAGCGAAGGGTTACTGACAAAGCAAGCATAATCCATGCTAAACCATGTACTAAAAGGACAAACAAATTGTGCAGGGGAGTTACAGATATCCCCACCCCTGTTTTCTTGAACAAAATCCCAAATTTACATTAATTTTCACAATTGATGTTTGGAATTGTGTTCGAGGTTTCACATTTCTGAGAAGACTTGCGTTTCTAGACCATTTGAGAAGCAAAATAGACCCAAATGTTAGCAAGAATACCAAATGTATGATCGAAATTAGAACATTTTTCCTGCATGAAGGCAATCGGCTGGTGTGTAGAAATTGAGTGTTGAAAGATAGCGGTAAGCGGCAGGTCTCTTCACAGTCTGCAGAATAAGGTAGCAAATTCAACTCTCCACAAAAACTGGTCCAGAGAGAGATCTGAGCAAACAAATGAACTCAATTCAATGCCATGCCAGGCGGGAATTTACGGTGTTAAAGAAGTTCACGATAATTTTCAAAAAACATTCTGATCAGCATTTACACATTATTCTTTATACGCCAATGGGCCTGGAGGTCGTCCCGTATATATTTATTGTATTAGGTAAATAGTTTTAAACTCAATAAACCAAGGTTTGAAGTTCACTGATAGGTCTCACTCCAGTACTCATATGGATCAAGGTGCTTACAGATGAGAAAACATTCAGAGTGGTTAGATAAATTTTTGGATTTAATGGTGTATTTTTTTATTATCAATATTTTGGATCATATTTAATTATTTTTCATAAGGATGAAATCTATAGAAAGAATGATCTAAATTTATCTAATTTGTATCTTGAGTAATATTTACGCCGAAGGCGTCCTACGCTTAGTATTTGCGAGGTCATTGTATATCCGACGGTGTAGATTCGTGGACAGGCAATCGCCAGCGATCAAATGCATCCGAGCCCGTCAATGCTTTTTCCCGGATGTCACAGAGTAGTTACGCCGAAGGCGTCCCCACACTTAGCTTTTGCAACCCATTTTCATGTCCAAGGGTGCAGATTGCTCGACAGGCGCTCGACTACGATTGAATGAATTGCAGCCGTTCATAATTTTCAGGCCAATTTCCCAGCTGTGTTCCCCGCTCCTCCAAAGTCTTCTTCGCTGGTATTGACCTTTCGCTTCTCCACTTGTGTGAGATGGTTGAGCATTTACGCCATTCCCTCGCTGAGGTTTTCACACCTTCGTTTGTGTATGGACAGTCTCAAACTGCATAGTGGGCATGCAAGAGGTTTTCACGCCTTCGTTTCCAGTAGCTTTCTTGCGGTGTGCGTGAGGCGTCACCGCCTAGGCCCTGGTTTCTCCTCTTCAAGCGGGGCCTGTGGACGGAGGGCTCTCTCTACGACGCTTGGCTTGCTCTTGGTTTAGATCCCGCCTCTCCTCTCCGCCCTCCGTCTTCTCCGTCATCGCCTCTGCGAGTGGCCTCCTCTGTTGTCTGTGCAAAATGGGGGCTTTGAAACAGGGTATGGACATCCATCAAAGCATACAGGATAGAGGAATTTTGTTAGATGTAGTTGCAACATCCCTGGTAGATATGTATGCAAAAAGTTGAAGCATAGACAAGGCACGTGGAGTGTTTGAAAAGCTGCCTCGAAGAGATGTGGTCTCCTGGACTGCAATGATTGAAGGATATGCGCAATTGTCCAGAATCTTGAGGTAGGGTTTTAGGATAAGGAGAGCTTCAAGAGCGAGGCTCTTATTTGTCAAAAAATTATTAAGAATAGTTTAACCAAGGGGCAAAAGAGTACCCCATAGATCTTTTGCTCAAGTCACGAGCCTCAGGGCATCTCACCTATTCTGCAGTAATCACACCTCACATCTACTGCAATTTGAGTTTCCGCCATTTTCAGGTAATTTTTGTGTCCTATAAATAATTTGTTTTCCATTCCTATAAATTGCACACATGAATGCAATTCAATTGGTACCCGGGCCATTATATAATCTTCAGCCAAGGCTTGATCTTCCATATATATCTCAAAATCTTAGAAAGTGGTGAATTACAATCCTAGGGTTTTTCTTCTAGACCCCGATAAAAACATTAAGGTCAAGCTTAACTTCCTTAAGACTTGCATGAAGCAAAAGGATTTGATCAAACTCGTATCTGTGAATCCAAGGCTTTTTAACCTTAGTATTGAGAGTGGGCTCAAACCTGCAATTTCATTTATGCAAACACTTGGTTATGAGGGTGAGGCATTGTCTGAACTTCTGGGCTCGGTTTCCGGGATGCTTACGTTTTCATAGGACACTATTTTGAGATTAATTAAATAGGCAGGGGCTTTTGGACTCACCAAGGGCTCTCCCATGTTTGTTGTTACTTTGAATTCCATTGGCCGACTCAAGGAGAATCTTTTAGAACAAAAAATGCAACATTTTTACAGTTTAGGGTTTTCAAAACAGCGTGTGTTATTTTTGTGTAAGCGAAGACCTATCTTATTGACAGTTTCCAAGGAAAAAGTTAAGCGCAATCTGGACTTTTTAGTCAATTATGCAAGGCTTTCACTGAGTGATGTTGCCAAGCAGCTGATTTTGTTGAGTTATAGTTTGAAGACAAGGTTAGCAGAATAAAATAGAATTTAGTCATGGAAACTTTTTGGTTGACCTCGATTTTGAGGTTCATATCCTAAAACCTTGATTATGGTCTTGTGAGAGTTTATGTAAATTCTAACCATGTTGCTGGTTTTGAGTATGTGATTATGGTCTTGCCTCTGTGCCTCTGTAAATTCTAAATATCATAATAGTGTTCACTGTGTTTCTGGGTTTGCATAATACATGGTAATTTTGTATTCAAGCTCTTTTGTACAATCTTGACAAAATATAATGGTGGGTGCTGGCTGTTGAGAGTAATTTGGTTGTGGGTTTCTTTGAAAGGTTATTAGAAAGATTATGTCAAATATATCAACATATTTTAAGTATTGATAGAATTTTGCTATAACAGTGTGTCTGCCTTGCCACTTCTGCTATTGAAAATAGATTAGAACTTCTACACTGAATCTTTTAAACTCCTTAAAAGCATGTTTTAAAAGTTCCAATATAAAGATTGCTAGCTTCAAGAACAAATAAAATTACCACAATAATTTTGATGCATTGCCACTCTTATCCAATCATACTGTTCCTTTATTGAACTAAAAGCAAAATGACTTTCCATTCTTGATGGGATTGATTCAGCCTTTGTTCAAAATAAATAAATTTGTAAAACATTATTAACAAATGAGGTTTATACAGTGGAAGAAGAATATTAGCAAAATGGACAAAAAAAAAAAAACTTAATAGTTAGTTACTCCAAGTAAACTCTGTCTTGGCTGCCCTCCCACCAGAAATTCCTTCTCATCAAATGGGCTCGATTTGAATTGCCTACAAGATCATCAAAAGATCTTGGCTTGGAATCTTCTTTGGAGATTAATCACTTCCAAAGACAGAAAGACACAATTTGTGCAAATTCTTGAGGTAAGTCACTTGTCCTGGTTTTAGTGAGATTTTTTGGGAACCTGTACACGGCCAGATAATTTTTTAATATGTTTTATTTGATTCTAAAACAATTATGTTGTTATCTGTAGGAAAATCGGATTTGGTCTTCCTGCAAACTCAGCACATTTTTCTCCTTGGTATCGTTGACAGAAAGACACAATTTGTGCATAATCTTGAGGTAAGTCACTTGCCTTGGTTTCAGTGAGCTGTTTTGGGAACCTATACACGGCAGGATCATTTTTTGCAACTGTTGTGGGTAATTTATATGATTTGCCCATTTTAGCGAGGGGCTTTTTGTTTATTACCAATGGTGAGTTGCTTGAGAAGAAGCCTGGGCTGCTGAAGACTTTGTAAGACAGTTTGCAGAATATGATGGGGGAAGAGTTTGCAGAATATTTCCAGCTTTAATTATTTTGGTTGTGTTGAGTTTTCATGCATTAAGTTTTCAAAGTATTTATTTTGTTGAGATCTTAGGGTTGAATCACTGTTATTGTTGACTTACCATGGCTGGCTGTACCATTTGATATTAATAAATATTAATGATTATGATTTGCAAAGAGGTGCCATATAGTATTGAGGACTGTTGTACTTCAGTTTTTACTGAGCAGCATTTAAATAATTTTAAGCTATTGCTAATACCTAGCCGATACCTTGAGAATAGCTTTAAAGTTTTATATGATATATTTAAGGTTGTCATACTTGCAAAAATAGGAATGGCAGCTTCTGTTGCTACCTTTCAATTAATATTTCAAGGCTGTTGTACATTCCATAAGGTGTTGTGATTGATTACAGGGGTCTGCAATTTCAACATTTGATGATTTACTCACACTTCTATGAAGCCATCAGAACTGGTAATTTGTTACTTTCAGCTGATATTTTTTATTATTTCTGATATTGCTTATTCCATCCAGCAATAATAACTGGTAATCAATAATAATTTTTGTGCAATTTACCACCAAAAATAACATAAGATTTGTAGTTGTTTTCAGTATTATAAGTCTGAATGGCTATGCTGCCACAACATCAGTGGATTAATTTCATTTCCAATATTTTCATGTTAATCTATGCAGTTCACCACCAGATATGATATTGTTTGTAATTGTTCTAGATGGTAATCAAAAGGTGTTAAAATTTTATGCATTGTCCTTTGTGAAGTCACAAGAAATTTGAAAATATTCAGGAAAGTGGGAAATATTCAGCATTGCTTAGCCCATTATACATCAATAACTGCTAAGAACAACTCCATATTTTCAAAATTTCTTATGAAGCGGAGTATTTGCTCCTTGAACCAACCTTAAGCATTCTTGACATTGTCTCATGTATAGTAGCCTATATGATTACAATTAACACTGGTCATGGTAGATGATGCTTGTATGAAATATTAACTACACTAGATACATTGTCAATGCAGATACTAAGCGTACTTGGATCTCTAAATGCATCGCGTGTATCCAATATAATCCAAACAAATTAGTAAGAACCACCATGCATATCTGAATGCACTTTTTTAGTACTCATTGTTAACCAAATTGTTATAATTCTCAAATTTTCAAAGGTACTGTCAATGAGACTCTATTTAGGTTGACAAACAGAGTCATAACTACACATATCTTTCTTCTTTATTTGGAGTAATGGCCCTATCATGTCACTCTTTTAACTCTGTCACTTCTATTTAAGAAAATGAGATTTTTCTGAACAATGCCTTACAACAGATTTGTATTAATATATCATGCACCCATACAACATGCTAGCTGGGATAGGACTTAGATTGTTTTTTCTTTTCTTATGTCTTCAATTGAAAAATTCAAATTGTATTTGTAACACATTAATACAACTTTCTCCATTTCCTTTTATATACAAATATTATGCATTCAATTCATTTGCAAATTTCAAAATACATTAAGTTATATGTTAACTTACAATTCTCACCACTATACCACATTTATCCCTCTTATACCATCCACAAATCTTGGAACTTGAACGAATCCCTTCTATTCATCACAATTTTTTCCACTACTCACACTATTCCTCATAGGCATTCCTAGCAGTTGCTTTTCCCATTTGTTAATAAACAAATTTAACAAATAGTTAACTACAATGTCTTCGGTGTACCTATTGCACCCCAAGGTGCAATTACTAGTTAGTAGTATGTCCAATGAATGATTCTTGGATTCCATTCCAATCCATTCAATCCTTTCAATGTGATGTTTTTCAGTCGTTCAACATTCTTTCTCCGTACTACCTAGCTGGCATATTTTCTGCAGAGGCTCTGCAGCATACTGAATGAACCCATACCATGTGTACATCATCGTACATCAACTTCAGTTTTGAATCTTGTCTTGTCTACTATCCTTGTCAGTTTTGAATCATGTCTTATCTACACTTTTTAAATAATATAATACAATAATAAATTTAAAATTTAAATAAATAAAATAAGGTATTTAAACTCAATTTCATTGATGAATCATGTTCTTGAAGATGTCAGAAATTCAAATGATTTTTTTATATTAGAGTCTTGTCTAGATAAGTGTCTCATTATTTGTGAATTTTATTGTGTTCTTTGGGTCTGATTCAAATTTACACTTGTAGAACTAATATCTACATCTTTAAAATTGATTACAAAGAAAATGTGCATCTAAAAAACTATTCACCTTTACTTTCAATATATCTAGATCTATCAAGGTGGTGTTCAAAAACATTGTTTTGCAGTTTGTCAACTCAATAAGTGAACAATTTCTCTTGGTTCAAACTCATTGGTAGGCTAATAACATTAATGTTTGATATTGAAGACACTAGATATAGATGGGTAGATGGCTACATGATGATGACATGGATCTACTTCTCTGTTGTCCTTTAGAAAGCAAAGTGTGCCCTAGTGATTCTCCTTGATGTTTTGTTGTGAATTGATTGCACATTGATTATTTTTTAATACTATGGCATAGCAATATATCACACAAGTGTGTGCTAAGATGAGTCACAACTTTTGGTAGAAAGGGATGGGAAAATTGAATTGTAAATTTAAGGGTTCATTTATGTGCTTCTCTAGGTTGAACTAAGCATATCGTATGTTGCTTAGAAATGAACTAGAGGGATAAGATGATGATCTCTAGGTCAGAAGCGATCTATGTAACTGCTAAAGAAGATGAAAAATGGATGAGTACATTACAAATACACGGGAACAAGTGAAATTGGGGTGAAATGAAGGTGGAAAAGGATCAAGCCATAGGCCAAACTTACACAATAGTATGTCGATCTTTTTTACATGTTATTACGTTAAGATGTTCCCATCAAGGTGGGCACAAAGCTAAATAGGAAATGACATGGGTTTACTTATTTCCTCATTACATGATCTTTCTTTTTGGTAACTCAGTGGGTATCCCCGCGACCCTACCCAACAACCCATCTTGTCCTTACCTTGGTCTTACAAACTACCAAGTCAGGGTCAGGAAGGGGCGAGCGAGGCGAGACTAATCCCACTAGGCCACACATTAACCAACATGGGACCCACCATGTGCGCAGCAGGGTTAACCGGCTTGGGTACCGGACAAGGCTTGAACTTGGGTCGATTGGTTGTTCATCCAACAACACAACCAACCGGTCTACACCACAATCCAAAATAAGAATAATATCATTTATAACTTAGGTAAATCTAGATAACTACAATTGTCTTTTTATTTTTAGAGAATTTATCTACCCTAGGAAGAAGTCTATGGTTAAGTTATTGTGTCATTCATGTGCATTTTTTAGTACAATAAATCAACCAAAAATCTTAATATGGAAATGACATGACTCTATGGATGCATTTGTTTCTTAATTTGCATAAGAAACGTATCAAATCATTCTCACAAATGATAGGCTCACTTTCATGCATCAAGTTAGGTCCACACTCATGAAGATCACATCAATATGCATGTATCTTATATCTAATAATATAAAATTAAATTTCTAAGTCAAAAAATAAAGGACAAAATTTAAAACCTTGGCTTATGCATCCCTAAGTCTTGGGCATAGCCTATTGCATAAAGTCAAAGCTAAGTTCCCAAGCAATTAACTTATTTAATTCCCACATTAGTGTAAAAGTGTTTGGTTCTTAACCTTTGTTGGTTGTGTTTGGTTATGTGGATATGAATCATTGGGCTCTTCAAATGTTTGATGATGGTGAGCAATTAGAAAAGGAAACTCTCAATATGGAGGCATCTAGTCATTAATTGTCATCTATGAAAAATTTAAATGATCAACTCCATCAATAATTTACAATAGTTAGGATTATTTTGTTCAATTGAATGGGGTAGGAATTGTAGGCATAGAGATCTATGGTGTCCATTGCCCATGATGTTATGGTAAAATTGGCCATCTTGGTGAAGACAGGATATATTTTATTGGTTAATTGGCTTAGTAATTTATGAGGAGGGGTCTATTTTTTTTTTTCCTAAAAAGGGGGTAAAAACTTTATTGAAGATCAGAAAGCAACATTACAAAGGAAGCACAGGACCGAGATCCCAAGGAAAAACAAGAACAACAAACCAAACTAAGAAAAAATAGCCAGCACCATCAGCTGCCACCATTCCTAGCCCTATCTTCAGCAAGAATATTCATTAAATCAAGACGGAGCTCCTGAGGAACCAACTCCCACTCCTCAATTCTCCATCCCTCAACATGCTAAGAAGCCCATTTTTCCAAACAATCAGCAGCCCTATTCCACTCCCTTGGAATATGGACAAAAGACATTGTTTCCATCAAAGAACTAACCCGCAGAATTTGTTGCACAACCCTAGCCAACTACCAACTGACATCAGCTACTTTCTGCTCAATAAGCAAATTGATCAATATCTGAGAATCAGATTCACAAACAATCCTTCTCCACCCCAAAGCATGAGCTCGCTCAGGAGCATCAAGAATAGCCAACCCTTCCACCAAGTTGATGGTCTGAGTTCCTTCATAGATCGAAAAGAGGAAGATCACCGAGCCCAAAGAATCCCTACCAATCCCCTTAATGCCAGCCGGTCCTGGATTGCCCCTTGAAGATCCATCAGTACTAATCTTCAAAACACCGAATGGGGGAAGTTTCCATTTGCCATCCCTATCAATTTTCTACTTCTCACGTTGTCCTCTCTTAGCCCTAGCCCGAGCCAATGATGACCCCTGAATCCCCAATCTCTCCACCAACTCTGTATCCCTTTTCACCAAAGGGAATTCCACTTCACACCTAGCTTCCACTGTTTCCTGAACCATACCCAATAATCTCTGCCAAATTTGTTGCACCAGCCTCTGTTCTCCACGAAATATCCTTTGATTACGTTCCAACCAAATCTGCCACAATAAGAAGATAGGCCCCACAAACCACACCTCCTGCAAAAAAGAGGCCACAGAAGGGGGCAGACGCATCCCCTACCAAAATTCAATTAAGGAGGAATCATGAACACAAGGAATTTTCCAAACACCCCACCAAAAATGCCAAAGCTGAAGGGCAAAAGAGCAACGAAAAAACAAGTGAGTAGAGTCCTCCTCATTAGCCCCACACATAACACAAACAGAAGGACCCTGGAAACCTCTCTTCTGAATGTTATCCCAAGTCAAACACTTATTCCAGGCCAAAATCCAAACAAAACAATTACATTTTGGCCAAGAAAGCTTGTTCCAGACCTTCTTCCACCACTAAATTTTAGGCCCAGCCAACCTATGAGACAATAACACACTATAACCAGAGGCTACAGTATAGGTCCCCTTAGGATTGGGGGACTAGGCAAGCACATCATCATCTAAGAGAGAATTGCATCTTCGACTGGAGAGGATACTTTGCAGCACCGCACAATCCTCCTGCAAACCAACATCTGGCCACTCAACTAGGGACTTCCATTTGGCCACCTCCATCTGACCATAGGAGGAATAGGACTTAAAATCACTCACTTGCGACCAGCCAACCTCAAGAAATCTCTGGAAAAGATTCAAAAAATGGGGAAATTGAGAGGTGATGGGAGGAAAACCATCCCAAGAATCAGACCAGAACTGTACCTCTGTCCCCTTCTTGCAGATCCAAAATAATCCTTCCTTAATCAGCATAGCCTCTTTTTTGAGGGTGCCCCATATCATAGAGCCCTTCCCCACAAGGGGGTACCTAGACATATCGGGTTGAGGGATCCCCGGGAGATACTTCTGAGAAAGAACCCTGGCCCAACTCTTATCCTGCTCGTTACACCACCGCCAATATAGTTTTGCAGCTAGAGCCTCCCCAATCAATGCCGACTGCCTCAAACCTAGTCCACCAGATTGTTTTGGACTACAAACAACCTCCCATCTAACAAGACTCCATTTGGAGGAATCCAAGCAACTAGCCCATAGAAATTGTCTCGCCACAGAATCAAGGTCCTTAAGAAAGCCCATAGGGGCAACCTGGAGCATGCATCTATAAATGGGAAAAGCCTGCACCACTGACTTAATCAATTGGACGCGACCAGTAAAGGATAACCATCGATGAGTCCAGTGATTGACTTTCACCTGAAATTTATCCAAAATAATCTGCCAAGACTCTCTAGGCAGTCTACACACCAAGATAGGAATGCCAAGGAAAGTCAAAGGGAGAGTCCCAATCTGAAATCTCAAAGTTTGGGCAATCCTCTGCTGAATGGGGCCCGGAGTGTTGAAGAAGAAAATGGAAGACTTTCCCTCATTAATCTGTTGACCAGAGGCAACCAGGTAAACATCCAACACTCTTCGTAAATTAGAAGCCTCCCACATTGTAGCCATTCCCATCAAAGTCGTATCATCCACAAATTGTAAGTGAGTTTGCAGAGGTAAGGTGCCACCCCACCTCCAACCCTGAATGAGACCAAACTCCACACTCCTTTTAATCCATCTCCCCAAACCTTCAGCCAAAAGAATAAACAAATAAGGGGAAAGAGGATCTCCCTGCCGAAGCCCCCTAGAAGCACCAAATAACTCAAAGTGACTCCCATTGATAAGCACAGAGAAAGAGACTGAAGTAACACAACTCAAAACCCATTGAATCCATTCTTCAGCAAAACCAAAAGCACCAAGAACCCGCCAAAGGAAGGACCACCTAACTCTGTCATATGCCTTAGCCATGTCAAGTTTGATAAACGTCGCTTTTTCTTTAGAGTTGACCATAGAATGGATGACCTCAGTTGCAATAACAATCCCATCCAGAATTTTCCTACCAGCAACAAAACCACTTTGTTCCTCGGAGATCAGCTCCTCAAGCCCCTTTTTCAACCGGTCAGCAATAAGATTAGAAATAATTTTATCAGTTACATTGCATAAAGAAATGGGCCGAAATTGGCTTAACCTATCAGCCCCCTCACTCTTGGGAATAAGAGCTAGAAAGGTAGCATTTAGAGCCCTTAGTATCTTCTTATTTTGTTGAGATTCTTGAACCACTGCCAGGAGATCAAGTTTGATAATATCCCAAAATTCTTGAAAAAACTCAATCGGGAAGCCGTCAAGACCAGGCGCCTTCCCCTTCTTCATATTGAAAACAATTCCTTCAAGCTCTTCAAGCGAGATATCACTCATGAGTTGTTGATTCAAATCTCCAGACACGAGAGAGGGGATACAAGAAAGAATCTGCGCTTCCTTAGGAGACCCCCCTTGCGAGTCCTCCCTAAAAAGAGATTCAAAATATTGCACCGCCTCCCTTGAGATTTCTGGGAAGGAGGAAAGATAGTCTCCCCTGTCATTCACCAAACTAGAGATAGAATTACCATGTCGTCTGGCTTTCACTGAATTGAAGAAGAAAGCAATATTTTTATCCCCTTCCTGAAGCCACTCAATGTGAGCCTTCTGTTTCCAATACATTTCCTCTCGCAGCTCCCATTCTTCAAGATTCTTCACAGCCTGAGCCTCGTCCTAAAGCAACTCAGTTGTCACCCCATCCTCCCTTAACCTCGTGATACCATCCAAATTAGCCTAAGCCATTTCCTTTGCATGGAAGACATTCCCAAAGTACTGACGATTCCACCGTTTGAGCTCATATTTAACATACTGAAGTAACTTAGCAAAGGAATACATTGTCGTGCCATAAGCAGGTCTACCTTTCTTCCACCAGTCATTCACAAAGGCCTTCAAAGAAGGGTCCCACAACCACATGAGTTGGAACCTAAAAGAGGGCATACGAGGCACACAAGTTGACTCAGTAGCAAGCTGAATGGGCCAGTAGTCAAATCCTCTCCAATCCAAGATCTCAGAGAAAGATGACCAGATCCCTCCAACCCAATAACAGGAAACCAAAAATTGATCTAATCTTTCGATAATGCAGAACTCACCAACCCGACGATTGTTCCAGGTGAACTGACCATTCCTGGGTTTGATATCAACAAGATTCAAGGTATTGATATTGTCACGAAGTAGTAGCGCAGAGGGCTCCAACCTTCCAGTACCCCCTCGCTTCTCAGCCAACTCACAAATAGCATTGAAATCTCCAGCCATAATCCATGGATGAAAAGGCGTCATGCTACGAATAAACCTGATATGGGACCATAGACCTTGTTTACCCTGAAAATCCGTAGGAGCATATATATTAGAAAAGAGAATTACTTCCCCTATCTCAAAACTAGTAGCAATAATAGACATAGAGGATTTAGAAGAAATCCACCAAAGAGGTTGGATTCTCCGCGGGTTCCATAAACATGCTAGACCCCCAGAAGCTCCATGAGCTCCAATGCACTGGCACTCCCCGTTCCTACACAACCTAGGTGCCAAGCCTTGCATATTCTCAACAGATAACTTAGTCTCCTGCAAAAAGAAGACATCAGGACCTTGACATCTAACTAAATCATGAACCGTTTTTTGTCTGGCGCCGTTGTTCAAGCCCCGTACATTCCATGACAGAATAATCATTTCAAGGGGCTTGAAAAAAGAGAATCCAAAGTCCTTACTGCCCTGACTCCACCAAATTCTCACCTGCTAGTTTAATCTTTTCCACATCCTTTTTCCTGCCAGGTTTAGCAAATTTCTCTGCCCCGCCCTTCTTAATATCCTCCTGCATGATGCCCAATTTGGGGGGAGGCTTGGTCTTCTTAGCTGGGTCCAAACCCGTGTTCCGCCCAAGAAGAGGAGAATCCCCACCTACTATTGTACCAGCGGCCAAGGGTTCCTGCACCTCAGAAACCCTCAACTGCTGATCAGCTTCCATGTGCAAACAATCATCCCTTTGTGGATCCATAGAAGAATCAAGAACAAGATCCTCCTGAGCTAAGCCCTCAACCCTTGATCCAGGTTGATCAATCTCGGGTTCACCTCCTGTTGGCTGAGCTCATCCAAAACCTCAAATATGTTGAAGGTACCTTCATCTTGCCTTTCTTTAAAAGGCCTCTTTTGACCCCTGTTCTGATTTCGAGCCTTGACCGGAGCAAAACCATCAGAAGCACCTACCTCATCAAGAGAGATGCTCTTCCCCTTAGCTATTTCAGGAATATTGCTCACAGGTTGTGAAGGTTGGGACTCCAGAGGCTTATACCTTGGACATCTCCGCTGCAAATGGCCATATTCTTGACAAAGCGGACAATGAAAAGGAAGAGTTTCGTAGTCCAAATGCTGCACCCAAGAATAAGAGCCCACACACATATCTATTACATTGGGCAAAGGCCTACTTAGATCAATCTCAACACAAATTTATGCAAAAGTCATTACCTTTTTACCCAAAGTCTGCGATGAAGTCCCAACTGGTTTTCCAAGCACCGAGGCCAAAAGGTGCATCACATCCTCTCGACAGCATTCCACCGGGAACCTCAGTAAACGAACCCACACCGGGACACGATTTGGAAGCTCTTCTGATGGGTTAAAACCTGCATGCCATGGCTTGATGAACAACCCTACCTTATTATGAAAATAAGGGCCTCCCTCAAATACCCTATTGCGATCAACAATGCAATTAAAAGTAACCATGAAATAATTGTTCGCCAGCAACATTATCTCCATTTCCCCCTCTGCCTCCCATGTCCTATGGGCCCAAACCTCCAAAAATTGCAAAGAAACCCTCATCCCCAAAAACTTACAATATAAGGAGTGATTTGAATAATACTCAACATCTTCAACAATCATTTCAGACGGAACAACTAGTTTTGGCCTCTCCTTGCACCTCTCGAG
The DNA here is from genome assembly GCA_007258455.2 of Sequoia sempervirens. Taxonomy (NCBI): domain Eukaryota; kingdom Viridiplantae; phylum Streptophyta; class Pinopsida; order Cupressales; family Cupressaceae; genus Sequoia; species Sequoia sempervirens. The sequence goes on along the minus strand of VDFB02098430.1, from coordinate 22,060 downwards.
ACAACCGTTAATCTTCGTGATCCGCGAGCCATTAGATAACCCCAAATCAACAATCCCAGTATTCTGAGCAAACAAATTGTTATCGAAGGTCTTCATCCCTTGACTTGAAAACTTTGAGCCTATCGCTGCCTGAAAGTCCAAGTGAGGGCTCCTCACTGACGTCTCACCCTTTGAGCAGGCCATCATGCCCAGGAAAAAAAAAAACACGAACCCCAAAAATGGGTTGGGAAATCCTCCCCACACCTTTCCTCTTAGCACCGCCCAACACCAAACCCCACACCTTCAATCCTCCCCACCCACACAGCAAAGAGAAGCACCAAAGACAGCGGGCACGCAAGGCCCCCAAGATATAAAAAGCCAACCACAGGTTTTGAAAACCCCAGTCCAACACCCACCACTAACCACTGGAAAATCCCACAGGAAACACCAACGAAGAAGACTTCCCACGCAATACAAAACAGAGGATTCCGCACAAGAAAAGGGCACGAACCCTCGCCTGAACCAGAAACTCGCACCACAGAGACTCAGCCAAGAATGAGACACATCAAATAGCCAACTCCAATCCTTACCCCTGCAGACACCAAACGCCCCCCTTCACATGCACAAGAAAGAACAGATAGAGCTAGGGCACGGATTCCCTAGCTCAAGTTGCAGAACACCCGACCCATATTCATCCGTTCTCCCCCTTCAACTCCACATCATTATGCAATGCTATGTAAATGCTTGAGGAGGGGTCTATTACAAATAAGGGGGAAGATTTATTTTTTGATGATTTCTTCGTGAAATGTGAACCTATAAAGGAAACAAAGATAGATTCTTAAAACCAAAGTTGGAGATAGATAATTATAGAATCAAACTCATTCTAGGCACATTGTACGCTTGTTTATTATCTTCAATCATTTCTCAAAATCATTGAATTACTCATCCCTTTACTTTTTGCAATTTGTTGGTGAGATTTTATTGTTTGTGAGGTATACTTTTAGGAAGCTAGAAACTTAAAGGCTATCTAGCATATTTTTTAAAGGGTCTCTAGATAGGAGATCCAAATAGAGAAATCAAAAGCCTTCTTTTTAATGTACCTCTAGATGCAAATAACCAAGGATTTTAGAGTGTTGGGATTCTATCTTGGAGCCTTGTCTTTAACCTATCTCAGTGTTCCCTCTTTTTAAGAAGGATGTTGGAGTCACTTTAGAAAAAATAATTGGAATATTATGAGATTGGTTTAACTATTTGAAAATTAATATTTAATGTGTATTGGTCGTGTACTATTAATCCAATTAGTCCTTAAGTTGCATTAAATCAATTTATACATTATCTATTATGCACCTATCAAATGGTATAGTGAAGGAAATGACCACTCTCCAAGTTCAATGTTTCTTGTAGAAGGGCAATGCATTTATAATAATATATTATATCTTAATTATAATATTGTAATTATAAAAATTGCATATCCATGCCCTTTTTCCAAGTTATGTTTTGAACCCACAATGAATAGGGTGTCTTTAGTGTTTAAAATAATGTGTAAGATGGTCCAATTTGCATGGAAGCTGGCAAATAACCTCGCCCATTCCTAAATACCATAATCACACATCATGAGATTTCATTCTATTCTAAGTAGTTTATTTTCCTTCTCTTGGTCATATATGCAAGTGTGAATGTGATCTAGATCAAATCTATGACTATGAATCTAACCCCCAAAATTTGAAAATTTAAATTCAAATATGAACTTTCCCTACCACTTTCTTTAGTTGTTAAAACTAACTAAAGTGCAAGTTACACCAAATTACTCACTAGATGGTGTATATGAAGAATAAGGTCCTAGTTGGAAATGGATCACCTAGGATTTATCAAGAAGCATGTTAGGGTTTTATTAATAGAATTATTTTGGAGAATCATACTAAAGTTATCAAAATATTTATTAGAGCACATCATCCTAGATCTATTGTATTCTTGCTTTCTTTCTTCGAATCTTTGTTCAAAGTCATAAGTTTAGATTTAATTGAGCCTTGTGATTTGACAAAGTATCAAAATTTAACAAACCAATTATCTCCTTATAACACTTAAATATTAAGGAAGGAAGACACAAAAGATTAGGTAAAACGTAAAAGTTAAAATATTCCCATATTTATTTACAATTTGTGACAATAGTCAATCCCAAATTTATTACATAAGTTTATTTTAATAATATTATTATATTTTATTTAACTCAAATTAATTAAAATAAAATAATAATAATTATGTTAAGAGGCATTCTAGAAAGGTAGAAATGAGTAGAATGATTATGTACATACAAATTATTTAGAGCCAACATCTTTTTTTAATTAAAATATATGTCCATGTATATATTGTTAGTGTAGATTCTGATATTACATTGTTTAGAAACCAACAACTTATGGTTATGATTGTTACAAGCATTTATGTAGTTAGATTACAATTGCATTTTCTCCTTTTTCATAAAATTTCTCATTTTTCATCAAATAACATCAAGCATTGACCTTTCAATTTGGTATTGGACAAATAAATAGTTATGGGTTTCAATGCGAAATGTGGAAGATTTAAAGAATGAAAGAAGATGAGAGAAAAGAATGAAAGCAACTATAACATGGGTCAGAGATGATCCATGATCTTTTATCTATGGTAAATGCCTTTCCCAATGTAGAAGAATTGACCAAGCATTTGAATTGTTTGCAGAAAGTGGATGTGTAGAGTGACATAGGAGATGGTTTTGTTGGAAATTAATCACAACTCCTTACCTTTATTCTCCCTCTCCATCTCTACAACTTCTCAATTTTCTAATGTGTGTGAGATTTCATTTTCTTTGATTCATCTTTGCCTCCATTCACTGCTGTAGGAAAGATTTAAATGTAAAATTTATTGCAAAATCTTCTTAGTTAGATTTTCCCACACTGCATAAGGCTATGCGATTAATTGTATTTAATTACTATTTTTTGGCTCTCCTTAGTGGAGGATATATGTTGAACTTGCCAATATTTAGCTAATATCTTTTTGTATGAAAAATGGTTTATTCTCAAGGTGAGTGCAGGATCATGGGGTCTAAAAAATGGTGATATAACAAAAAAAAAATGATTTATTAAAAAATATGAAATTTTGCTTTGAATTTTTACTTAGATCAGGTAAAAAGTGCATCTTTTCATGGTAAGAACTAGAGCGAAACATATATATGTTTCTAATGGAATCATTTAAAAAATAAATATATATTGTTTTTGATAAGGAAAAGCAGGTCTTTAAGGGACCCCGAAACCCTTTACAATTGCAAAAAGCTACAAGAAATACTAAAACAATAGAGCCCGCAGCCCAAAAAAACCAAAATGATGACAACAAAAATTAACCAAGAGACCCATCAACAACCCTATAGAAAAACATCAGCAACAAGGTTGATCAAGCAAAAGAAATAGCAAAGCTAAAGAATTTTTTCCAGAACATTAACTGATGCCAAATTTTCCTCAATGACCCCCTTGTGCATCTCCATAACATCCTTGAGCTCCTCAAACGAGATAGCAGTGTGCTTCTTGGTCTTGCTCCTTGTTCTCAAACATGGGCCAACATGCACATCCTTTTCCACAACTAGAGCAGGATCCTCATTCTTCTCCACCACATTTGAGTGATTCACATCCTCCATAGCCTTCTCAATATCACCCAACACCAGGGGTTTACCAGTCCATTTCAATGCTTTCTCATTTAAAAAAGAGAGGCCCTTAGTAGTCAATTTCAAGGAATTATTGCTAATATTAACCACAGTCTTCAAATCATCAAACAACTTACTAATTATGTCCTCGAAGTTAACAAATATCTCCTCAAAATTCTTATGGACTGCCAATTCCAAGGAAGAAATCCTTTCCTCATGATTATTACCAAGACGATCAACATCCACAACAAGTTTATCAAGCATAACATTCATGGTTTTGACCTTACCTTTAATCACTCATTCCTTCTGGTTGTTATGTAACAACGCCACACAAACATCTTTCCAATTCTTCACTTGGACATTCAACTCCTTAACTTCCGAGAAAAACCATTTAACCAGTGAAAGCAAGTTGCAAGTTCCATCCTTAGCCATCCTACAAAACATGCCCATGTTAACCTCGTCCCAATTAACAAGAGGCACAACTTTAGAATCAAAATTTTGAATGAGGTCCTCCCAAGCCTCCTCTTTATCCTCCATTTCTTCCTCAATAGGGGAATCCTCCACTTCAATCACCTCAAGTTTAACTTGATGCTTATCCAACATATTCGCCAAGTCCGCTAGGAATTCCAGCCACTCCACCTTTACAACACTCCCTTTAACCTACTTAGTGCCAATAGGAGAATCTAGAGTAACCTCATTAGGGTCAACCCCCTTTGAACACTCAAAACCCTCAATTTGTTGAACATTAACCTCCATTGGCTGCCCAGACCCTGGGAGGTCTTTACCAACACCATGACTATCCTCCACAGTAGGGGAGCTCTCCACAACACCCACCTTACTAGAGTCTGGAGTATATTTATCACCAGAAACAGGGGACTCCTCCAAAAATTTAGACATCTCCACCTTTCATTTGACAGAATTTTTATCTTTCTTGGGGCACTTTTTCTTCCCCTTCACGCTCTTCTTCCCAGACGGCACCACAACTTCTTTCAACTCAATATTTGTTTCATATCCCTTGGACTAGGATTCATAAGCTTCAGAACCCTCCTCAGACTCACCATCCTCCAACATCTCCTCAAAATCCTCATCCTCATCCTCTAAATTCCCTTCCCAATCTGTTGTAGAATCACCAATCTCATAGCCAAAAATTTTAGCAGCCTTTTTGCAGGCTGGAGTCTTAGGAGAAACAGGGACCAACTTCATCTTTATGTGATCAAACATAAGATTCATAAGGCCTTCATGGAGAATATCCTTCTTGGGGTTCTTCTAATGATCCTCAATACTATTTTCCATCAATAGCAGAAGGTAAAAAGGAAACAAAACCAATACATTGTGGTGAAAATGATTTAAAAGCATGAAATGGTAGCTATAAATAACAGAAAACCTACCCTCCAAGGTGAAGTAATGCATAATGGCCAAAGAAACATCCCTCCAAAGCGTCTTGAGATATTTGTTTGCATACCCACCACTACCAACTTCCCTAAGCTTCTTCTTCTCATCATATTTAAAGAAATTTACAAAGGCTATCTTAGCCGCACCTATGTCTCTGTAGAATTTCCTTCGAGTGGAAGGAAGACCAGTCACCTCCGCAACGAAATCCTCATTAATATTAAACTCCACACCTTTGTATCGCAGAATCCTACTACACCCTTTAACAAAGACCTCTGTCACATCAGGGTTCAGACCTTGGAGCTTAAGCAAATATGGGTCGGCTTACCCCACCCTTTTCCAAATGCTCCCACACAATTTCATTACTCTAAAACTCCTCACAAGAGCTTGGCTCCACTCTACACTGAGCACCTCCCATTGCGACATGCAACGAATAAGACAACACCAACACCTGAATTTTCTGCAAAGACAAAATTAGGCATACTAACCACAAAACAATGCAAATAAGACCCACAAAAGCATGTGAGCTTGCCATACCAAGTACTTCCAAACCTACGCAGCCAGACCATAATATCACAGAAATCTATAAGGCAATTATGAGAAGAGTAGATCCAAGACTCTACATGCAAAAACCAACTCAGAACAAGAAAAAAGACCCTTTCCCTCATCTTAACCACCTTAATTACATGACAACTAGTCATTATTGGAAATGATCTTAAGGTTTAGTGGCAAGGATTCAAAATCATCCCAATTATTTCGAGCCACCACTCCCAAATTAGCTAACCCATTAGCCAACAAGTTAGCTTCCCTAAACACATGCAAAATTCTAATCTCATCAAATGAATTAATGATGGAAATTGAATCATTAATGAGATGGAAAATTGACCAAGAAGGTGGGAAATTTAGCATAAGACAATAATATTAAGAGAATCCCCTTCAAGCCAAAGTTTGGAGACCCCAAATTTTTTTGCCAAAACAAGGTCATGATAGGCTGTTGCTGCATATAATATATATTGTTATAATATATCATAATAATATATATTGTATAATAATAATATTAATATATTAATATTATATATTATTAGGAACTAATTTTGTTTTAAAAATCTTACAAAACCAAACAAATATCTGTTTACAAAGCAATAAACAAAAAAAGTTGAAACTTATCATTTCAACATTAATATATTAGTATAATATAATACGATATATATTATATTATATCATTATATTATATAATTAATATATAATATATATAATACATTATTGTATTATATATAATATATATTATATATTATATTATAGGGCGGGTGCATGGAGATGGGTAGCCAATTTGTGGCCACATTCAAAAAAAAGTTTTGAAAAGTCATAACGCGAGCGCGTTATAATGTGCTTGCGTTATGACATGTTAAAAGCAAAAAAAAAAAAGTGAAAGTAATTCATTCTTCATTTCAACTATTTTTTTGTTGTGCCCACGGCCAAAACCCCCATTTTTCACACTCGCATTATAGGAGGAGGTATTGTGCAAAAAAATTCACCAAGGGTTGCTATTTCTTCGCAAGGATGGCACCACGATGACGAGGAGGTGTGAGAGGTAAGGATTGTTTGCTTTTTCTTTGGAATTTTTTAGTTTTAGGTTGTATTTAATATTTTTTTTTTTGAATTTGTAGGAGATGTAAATCAACCTACAAACCCTCAAAATCCTCAACAAGAAGATCAACCAAATCCTCAATACCAAAATCCTCAAGAACAAAATCAACTACAACAACAACCTCCTCCACCAATCACTCGACACCCTCTTGGCACTCAACAAAATTTGATGAGTGAAATTGAGAACAACAAAAAGAAAATCGAGGATTTAATTAGTAGGTTGAGTGATCCAAATGGTTCAACTGTAGAAAGAATGACCCTAGCAATTTCATTGAAAGATATGTTAAAAAATGTAGATTCAATTAGCAAACAAATAACTGGATGGCAAGATAGGAGGTAGGCGGCTAGGGCTTATTATGTGGATAAACTATCATATAAAGATGTAAAGGATTTTAAAATTACAAAAGGTGATTTGTGCTCATTATTCATTGACCCACACACAAATCAAAATCTTACCCTCAATGCGAAGAGGTTTCCTATTCATCGGTGCGTAGTATTTCCTTAGGAAACTATATAGTGAGTTCATATTGAAAAAAATCCCAAATTATTTTGATATGAGGGACTTCTAGGGAAGAGGTGGGGGGTTGGCTCAGGATAGACCCGACGCACAGCCGGATCCTACACGATAAGGGAGACGAGCTCTCGCTATGCCGCCTCGTGAGCATGTTGTTATGCCTTCCATCACGAAGGAGAGTGCCAATGTAGAGACATTGTAGGCGATCAACACTTTGACCCAGAGTGTCATCCATCATACTAGCCCTATTCTACAACACCATCCAGGGGAGTCTTTGAGTGGTGGCCTTTGAACCCATGTGTGTCAATCTTGCGGGGTGACTTGTTCATATGACCCCACCAACACTCAAGAGGTTGCTACCTAGGATCCATCTGCAACTATGGAGATGGAGAGGGTAGCTGACATTTTGCATGAGGCGTATGGAATTGATAGTCAGGTAAAAGTTAGCATGGTCATTGAATTTAATTTATTAAATTTTGATTTTGAAATGCAAGATTAAATAATTTAGTTTTATGATTTTAATAAAATTGTAGGGTCACAGTGTTGAGACTGGATACACCGGCCCTCCACCTACTTATTTATGCAATACACCTATTGGTGGGGTATGTAACTAGTAAACAATTATAAATTTATTACATGTTAATAACATTGTTTAATGAATGGTATTTTAATATGTGATTTTGGATGTTGAATAGACTAATATTGGAGTTTTCTAGGGAACACCTCCTAGTGCTAGTGGATTTACTCAAACCTACACACAGGTAATAGAATAAAGAGTTTAACTAATGAATTGTACTTAATAGATTTGTGTAGTTTATATTCATATCATTGATTACATTGCATTGCACATCATTCAAACTCAAGGCATTACTTCACATTCCATAACTAATAACTAGATGTTGATAGATGACAAAATTTCAACTACAATATAGTTGTTTAGAAAGTCAACATTAGCAGTGATGCAATTACTTCACCATGAGACCAAATTTCTTAGAGGCATTTATTCAAACAACTCACCACCTTTTCTATCATACCACATTTTCCATACATGTGTACCAAAGTATTTTATCAAACTACTCACTTCCTTGCAGCTATGGCTAAAAGCCTAAAATAGGTGTTTTCCAACAAACTATGGATGCTTAGAAAAATATCTATCAAAGCATAATAGTAAGCAATAATACCATAGAGAAGGCAATGAAATTTCTAAAAAATTCCTAAAAGAAATGCGGTCTTATGGTGGCAGAATGCCATGATGTGCATTTTTTTGTAATGGCATTCCATCACCACGAGACCCCATTTCTTTGAGGCATTTTTTCAAACAATTCACTGCCTTCTCTAAGCCACCACAGTTATCGTACATGTCTACGAAAGCATTTGATCAAATGGTTCATCGTATTGCTGCTATGGGTAAAATCCTAAAAACACGTCCTTTCGAACAAGATATGGATAGGGAAAATAGTAAGCATGAGAATCAGAAATATATAGTTTAATAAGTACTCCAAATTTTGTTCATTATCTCATACATTATAAGTTATGACGTGGATTGGTATTGTAGTTTTTGTGATTGAATAATTTTTTGTTTTATTTTCAGTTGTTGCAAGCCGAAACACCTCCGAATGTGATGAGGGCAATGGAGATCGATGTTTCATCTGCTATACAATCCTCGATGGCTCTGACAAGGAAGGTATGAGGCAAAATTAGTAAATTTCAATTTACATTCGTTGTTATAGATGTTAGTGAAAAATAAAACCATTATTGATTCGTAGTTTAATTTCTATTTGGATGGTTTATACAAGGTTTGAGCACACCTGAGCATGGGCATGTGAATATGTCCCTCGTGGAGAGAGATCATGAGATGGCAGTAAGTGATTATTTTGTTAAATATATCATTTTTTATAATGTAATTTCTATATATTAATGTCTTTACTTCTTATTGTAATAGTTAAAACTTCACCATGAACTAAGCATTAAGAGGAGCAGCAGGAGCACTCCTCAAGCATAACACAAATGAGTGATAGACCTATCACCATCTGATCAACAAGCAAAGGGAAATAATTTATTTCCAGAGCATGGAGAGCAATGACTTTTGATTCCAGAGCCCTTTGTTGTATGTGTACATGGTAGTTTTGTACATATTTTGTATTGGATATATTTGACATTGTATGCCTATATGGAATTCTCATAAGCCTATATGGTTATTTTGTACCTATATTTCATACTTATATCGACATATGTTGATGTATGCCTACATGGCTATTTGGTTAATACAAATCTTTTTTTATCGATGGTGTCCATATTTGCATTCTAAATTGATGGTTCAATAGATATGAGTTACGTGTATTCAAGTGTATACTTTACAACTTACGTGTGTTCCAATGTATACTTTGCGACTAACGTGTTTTCATGTGTACACCTTGTATTCATGCATATACTTTGTATTAATTTTTGTATACTATGTATTCATGTGTAGACTTCAAAACTTACATGTTTTTGAGTACTTGTGCTTCCCTTATTCACATGTACATGCTTGAATTATTCACGTGTATACTTATTAATTGGTTAGCCCTAGAATTGATCATTGTTGTCCTTCATGGTTTGTCTTGAATATTAATTGATTGATGTTAAAAAAAATTATCTAAAAGCGAAAAACATGTTTTCAATTGGTATTCCATGAAATGATTCATAAAAAGATTCCAATATATTTAATCCTTTGATTGGAACAACAAAATTAAGCAAATGATACATAATCTTCACAACACTTGCAAAACATAATATTTAGAGTAGATGAAGTAGTTAACTTCTTAACACATTATCATACAAACATTTATCTTCAATAGTCTTTAAACATTTTCACAACATAATTCCGATAGTGCAAAATGAATTTTTATGTTCTTGATGTGTCACCATATAAAAACGTCAAAAGATTTATATGTTAATTTTTTGCAATATTATTTCTTGTATACGAAATGGACTCGGGAGAAAGCAAGTTATAATTTATAATAAAAAAAAGAAATGGACTCAATACTTTCCTAGACCCCTGAATAGGTCTATTTAACAAAGCAACATGCTCTCAATCACTCCTCCAATTGGAAAACACCATTGGGAAGCATTTACCAAATTATGCTACCCCTTGACTTTACCCACTTTTACTCCCTCAAACCTCTCCTTTTTCATTCAAAACTCCTCTATTCCCAATTAGGGAATCATGTCATAACATACTTTTGACCTCCCTTGTCCTTGTAGACCATTTAAACACATCAAACTCCACAACCTCACCCTATTTCCAACCTATTCTAACTTATTCTCAAGAAATTTCTTCTTTTCACCTCGTCTAGCCTTGCTTTTAAGGCCTAAATTCTGAATTTTGAACAGAGGCAGCGTTAGTAATCTCTTCCAATGCCTTTACCAATGCTATTTTCTTATTCGTACTTGCATAATTGACTCAAATGACCCCACACTAACTCAAAACTAAAAGCAAGATTACAAAATGGCCTATCATGGCCTTATTTGACATTATAATGACTAAAACCATTGAACTAGACCTTCTTCATCAAATGGAGGAACAAGGTGCTCTACACCAATGATCATATGCTTTTTATGTGGAATACTTGGACTTCTCAACTGTCGTGTGTCTGTTTCTCTTTTTCATTGTTTTGCATGCCATCATAAGGGATCAAGTTGGTTGAATGTAGCTCAAATCAATTTCACATGTTTTGGTGTGAAAGAGGACCATTCCTAGCGTAAACCTACCTAATGAGATGCATTGGAGTAGTTAGTTTGGTCACACGAATTGCAAAACAAAAGTTGCACCAATTTGCAACTTTACCCTGCTTCAATTTGACACTTTTTCCATCAAGTGAAAACTGGACACCATAGGAAAATGACTTTGAGATAACAAAAAATGAGAGATTATTGTAGAGGGGCCCAACACGATCCCATAGGCTCAAACATAGAGTTCATTCACAGTTTCTGATTAATAGCCCATCAAAGTTTGCTTCCCTTTTGCACTTTGGACCCTTAAGGGATTGGTCCAGTTGAACGTAGCTAGGAGCAATTCCGCATGTTTGGGTGCGAAAGAGAACCATTCCTAGTGTAAACATATCTATTTGGACATGTTGGAACAGTCTGTTTGGTCACACAAGTTACAGAACGAAAGTTGCACCACTTTGCAACTTTGCACTGCTTGCATTTGACACTTTTTCCATTAAGTGAAAATATGCTGCCATAGAAAAACCACTCTGAGATAGCCAAAACTGAGAGAGGGTTTTGTAGAGGGTCCCAACACAATCCTATAGGATTAGACAAGAAGTTTCTAAGAATCACGGTATCCGAGTAACAACATGTTGAAGTTTTCTTCCCTTTTGCACTTTGGACCCTTAAGGGATCGATCCGGTTGAACGTAGCTTAGAGTGATTCCACATGTTTGGGTGCGAAAGAGGACCATTCATAGGATAAAAATACCTATTTGGACGTGTTGGAACAATCCATCTGGTCACACGAGTTGCAAAACGAAAGTTGCACCACTTTGCAACTTTGCACTGCTTGCATTTGACACTTTTTCCATCAAGTGAAATTTCGCTGCCACAGGAAAACCACTCTGAGATAGCCAAAACCAAGAGAGGTTTTTATAGAGGGGCCCAACACGGTCCTATAGGATTAGACAAGAAGTTTCTAAGCATCACGGTATCCGAGTAACATCATGCTGAAGTTTGCAACAATGTTGCACTTTGGACCCTTGAGGGATTGATCTGGTTGAATGTAGCTCAGAGCGATTCCACGTGTTTGGGTGAAAAAGAGGACCATGCCTAGTGTAAACATACCTATTTGAACACATTGGAACAGTCTATTTGGTCACACGAGTTGTAGAACGAAAGTTGCACCACTTTGCAACTTTGCACTGCTTACATTTGACACTTTTTCCATCAAGTGAAAATCTGCCACCACAGGAAAACCCCTTTGAGATAGCTAAAACTGAGAAAGGTTTTTCTAGAGGGGCCCAACATGATTCTATAGGATCAGACGAAAATTTTCTAAGCATCACGGTATCTGAGTAACAACATGCTGAAGTTTGCAGTCATTTTGCACTTTGGACTCTTAAGGGATCGATCCAGTTGAACGTAACTCAGAGCGATTCTGCGTGTTTGGGTGCAAAAGAGGACCATTCCTAGCGTAAAAATACCTATTTGGATGCATTGGAACAGTCTATCTAGTCACACGAGTTGTAGAACAAAAGTTGCACAACTTTGCACTGCTTGCATTTGACACTTTTTCCATCAAGTGAAAATCTGCCGCCACAGGAAAACCACTTCGAGATAGCCAAAACCGAGAGAGGTTTTTGTAGAGGGGCCCAACATGGTCTTGTAGGATTAGATGATAATTTTCTAAGCATCACGGTATCCGATTAACAACATGCTAAAATTTGCAACCATTTTGCACTTTGAACTCTTAAGGAATCGATCTGGTTGAACGTAGCTCAAAGTGATTCCGTGTGTTTAGGTGCAAAAGAGGACCATTCCTAGTGTAAAAATACCTATTCAGACGCATTGGAATAGTTCATTTTGTCACACGAGTTGCAGAATGAAAGTTGCACCACTTTGCAACTTTGCACTGCTTGCATTTGACACTTTTTCTATCAAGTGAAAATCAACCGCCATAGGAAAACCACTCTGAGATAGCCAAAAATGAGAGATGTTTTTGTAGAGGTGCCCAACATGATCCTGCAGGATTAAATGAGAAGTTTCTAAGTGTCATGATATCCGAGTAACATGCTGAAGTTTGCAACCATTTCACACTTTGGACTCTTAAGGAATCGATCTGGTCGAACGTAGCTCAGAGTGATTCCGCATGTTTGGGTGTGAAAGAGGACCATGCCTAGCATAAAAATACCTATTTGGATGTGTTGGAATAGTCCATTTGGTCACACGAGTTGCAGAACGAAAGTTGCACTACTTTGCAACTTTTCACTACTTGCATTTGACACTTTTTCCATCAAGTGAAAATTTGTCACCACGGGAAAACCACTCTGAGATAGCCAAAACCGAGAGAGGTTTTTGTAGAGAAACCCAACATGATCCTGTAGGATTAGACGAGAAGTTTCTAAGCATCACGGTATCCGAGTAACATGCTGAAGTTTGCAGCCATTTAGCACTTTGGACTCTTAAGGGATCGAACAATTAAGGAGCTCAAAAGGTAGTTAGATCCATTGGGAAATTTGAAGTAGAAACATTATAAATATATTTTAAAGACTTGATGAGAGCGGGATCTTGAAGATTTGAAGCAATAAAAGTTGATTAGCACTACTTTTTATCAGATTTTTTGTATTTTTCCATTCTTGGCAGACTTGTACGATCTCGTACAAGGGTGTTTTGACTTGCAAACTATGGAAATATCTTATAGCATGTGTTAAATTTCATTTGCAGAAGTTTTGAGAGTCTTATTTTAAATTTGTGGATTTTTATCTCAAATTTTCTTAATCTGCCCTGTTAACCCTATTTTTGGGGTGTTCAAAGTCACATAAATTTAAATTTTGCCCATTCCACCCCCTGTGACTACTATGATTTATGGAATGGGATTGTTTTAGTTGGAAATATGTGGTTTCAAGCTTGTTTTTGAGGGGGAGGTCTGATATTGCGTTGGGTGTGATGCCCTAATGTGAAAATATGAGTTTTCCTCATAGAAAGTGGAGGTTTTGGCAGTCCAAAGTGAGTTTTGTGAGAAGAAAGCATTATTTCATGTTTGATTAAGCTTGTGCAAACCAATTCAAACTTGTTTGCAGAGGTTTTGTGTTTTGGGTAGATTGGGAAGTGACTTTTTTAATAAACCCCTAAGGTTTTGGCTAAAAGGTAGGGTTTTATGGATTACCCTTTGTACGATGGTATGTCAGAGGTCTGATTGTGGTTTTGGAGGTTTTGACACATTTAAATTTCTTCCCCAAGGTTTTTTAGGGTTTGGATAAATTTCAAGTATAGTTTCTTTAGAAAAAGAGGCTAATTAGAAGCCTAAAATGATGAAAAGGTGAAATTTGAGTGCTCTAGTCTGAAGTGATCATAGGTGGATTTTGAGTATGTCAAAGTTTGTTCAAATGGGTCCCTGAAGAGGTTCATGTCATGGAATGATGAGGTGTCATTGAGATAAGTTACCTAATTGAGTTGATTCCCAATGCTACAAGGGAAAAGAGTGATTTTGAAGAAATGATGAAATTGTGAGGAGTTTATGGCCTGATAGTTGTGTTTGCATATTGGAATTGTGACTTTGTGTGTTGCAGGCCTCCCCATATTGCATCAATCCACAAACCATCTTATTGACTGTATCACATGACCTTTTACATACATTTTACATTTCAAAATTCAATTTTTACATTTGAAAACTAATCAACAATCAAAGTATAAGGTGCTATACAATCCACAAAAGCTTGAAACAAAAAAGGAAAAGTGTTGCAAATACAGAAAACATCATCCTTTATTTACTAATTTTGCAATTGTGTAACTAATGCAAGTTTTGCATTTTTACACCAAATGACATCTTTTGTGCAATATCACTTCTCTAATCACCTAATGACCTCTTTGAGACTTTGAATACATTACATATGACCTTCACATGACCTTTTTCACATTGTTTACATTTCAAAATTCAAAATTTGCAAATTTTCCTATTGAAGGAATTTACAGAACAAGGTGCTACTGCACCAAACATGAACTCCAAAATTACAATATTTGAGTAAATCTCATTACAATGCCTTAGGAACTTCATTCTCACAGATCTTTTAAAATGTCACTCATACATTTGAGATTCTCTTTAAATGACTACATCATAGGTGCTCATTATGAGGTTAACTTCAATTGAGTAACTTGAGATTCCCTCGCTAAGCTTCACATGATCTTTTATAATGGCTTCAAATCAGAATTGAGATTTCTCAAAATAATCAAAATAAGGATGTTGCATTGCTTTTTTGGATGAGATTCTCTTTGATGCCTCATAAATCAACATTTTTTGCAATGAGAGACCAATCAATTTTTAGTAGTTCACTTACAAATACGCAAAGTAAAAGAGAAAAAGAAAGAGGATCCAAAATGAAAATGAAATGAAAATAGATGGAAGACACTTACAAATAGGCATGCCAGTCTCTCAACTTAGTCACTCATGGTCATACATCTTCACTGCGAGTTCCAAGATACCTATTGCACACAACATCTCTCATGAATAGAGTAAGTTGAAATTTAAGATGCTCTTATAATGTCTACATCATAGCTACTCATGATAAGGTTAACTTCAAATGAATAACTTGAAATTCCCTCACCAAGCTTTGCACATACTTTTGTAATGGCTTAAAATCATGATTGAGATTCATCAAGATCATCAAAATAAGGATGTTGCATTGCTTTTTTGGCTGACATTCTCTTGGATGTCTCATAAATCTGCATTTTTTGCAAGGGGGCACCAATCAATTCATAGTAGGTTACTTACAAATAGGCAAAGTAAAAGAAGATGATAGCATTTCCATCAAACAAATTAATGTGCATACAACTATAAATTAATAAGAACCGATGTGCACACTTACAAATTAATCCAACAAACCATATGGGTCTGCTCTACTCTTTATTGTGTCCAGTATTGCTTCATGGTTAGACTCACGGACCTTCCACAAAACCTTGTTCAAAGGTCTACCCCCATATTTGGTCAAACAAACATTAGATGCCACGACAAGGTTTGAGTAATGAAGAATCTTACGATGTGTGTCAAAGTCTTGAAATAGTCAATGTTTAACACTCTTATGTGGGTACCTTCTAAGCCACATTCTAGTAACAACAACCGAGCCTATAGGGTATTTGATATTTTCTCCATCTATAACTGGGTCCTCCAATTTATTTTTAGCCTCAACACAACGACACAAGTAATAATTTGTTCCCTCTTCGTTGTTTTCATATGCAATAACTGCATAAATTTTCCCTACATTGATATGTGTAGCAAATCTCTCAAAATTAGTCAACATAACGAATACACTACAAAGTAATATAAAAATATGGAATTTCAAAAACTAAGCAAGCAGATATATTACCTGGTTGAACTAAATATGATACGTGGTCAAAGTCGACCAATGATTCCATCTATGTTAGTTCCAATGCCGTAAGAGGGTGATACGTGTGAAGTGGGATGAGATAACTTGTCAACCATTTGTCAACCCACTCCCCTTACTCACAATCATTCCAGGCTTGCATTGTACATGAAGAAAAAAAGCATGCCATCTTTCATGTATGAATACTCCATGGACCTGCACTTGAACTAAGGAAAGACTGTAGCTCACTCGATCCTGTTAGTGTACAAAAATCCTCATATGGTGCAATGTTACTATCATCCATCAACCAAAAATACCTATGAACTGAAGACATACCTTCATTACCTGGACCCATCGAAGCATTACACCACTTGACAATTGATCTTGCATCTGTCAACTTTGCACTGTCTTTATACTTTAACTCTTCTCGTGCTAATGCTCTTTTCACACATGCTCCTGCACCATCATGCTCCCCCTTTCCATGGATGATGTCACAAAAGTTCCACATATATTGTACACCTGTAATGACATGCATCCTGCTCAACCAGTAGAACATGTGTGAGTTCTTGAACTGTGCTGCATAGTTATGTAACCATATTATATGCCAACCGTATGCTATGCCTCTCTGAGCCAAATCATTGTAGAACATCTGGAAGCAACCTTGCATGAACTCTGGAGAATGTGTGTGATCATCACTAATATAAAAGTGATAATCCCTCAATACCTTCCTTTGGTCCTTTGTACTATCAGCTGCATGAATGAATGCTATTTGCACAAATATCGAAACCTGTGTGGAGTTGTAATACTATGACTGCACCTCATGCTGTGGCTGTAAAGTGGAGTTCTCTGCAAAGTCAACCACTGATACTATGCTGTCAACTAGAAAGGTTTCCTTGCATAGATTGAATTGTGTGTCCAGCCATCGGGCTCTATGGGTATGCCTTGCATACTCATACACTATAATTTCATGAAACATGGACATAAACTGATACACTGGAATCCTCTGAACAACCAAATCACACCTTTTTTCTTGAGACCCATATTTTGTAGCGTATGCCACCATTTTATACTTCTCAAACTCTACTAGTTTCTGTCCCACCTCATATGTGCTTTCCATATGTTGACATACTGGCATATGCTGCAAGCCATTGCAATGCTTGCATGAACCATCCAAGCATGCTGTCCTATAGAATATTTGGCCATCCTCTATTTCACGTAATTTTTTTGATAAGAAATCTCTTGAAGATTTTGGTGGGGCTTCTATGCCACAATCTTGCAAAACATTGTTAGTATGCAAATCACAACATATAGAACAATAAACATCATGATGGTTAGAGAATTCAATATGTAGTCTACAACAACAAGTAGTGTGTGTGTGATTTATCTTGACATAAAAAGTCTAAGCATTTCAAAAAACATTTGACAAATACTAATTTGAGGATATTCCATTTGAAATTTATGTAAAAATTGGGTTTGAGTCATATCCAAAAAATGCTTTGAATGTGGCTCATGGTTCCGACTACCGATTCTCCTTCTTACCACATCCCTTTTATTCGAAGATGGCCTTGTGTTATTCTTCCAATACTCTTCTCAATTTTTTTTTAATCTTTTTGTGGCAGGCTCCTTGAGAATTTCCATAATTCATTTGAATCGATTCCCTCAATTCTTTGCCGCCTTTGAACGACTTTTGATAAATTTTTTCTACTAATTCTCATTTGTTCACTCATCTTTCTAATGAGACAAACTCTCTTTGTATGACTGCTTACCAAAGTCGATGTAATGACACGTCATGTGACATTACTATCCTTTGAGCGTGAGGTCTTACCCACACTCTCATATGCATCAATTAGATTCTTCACAATAGTGTTTTCACTTGATGCATTCGATGTTCTCAAACCAAGAGTCTTCATGATGTCTCTATACTTTATACCCCTCATCATTTCAACAAATAGTTGGCATCTTGAGGTCTCATTTAGTCTTTCAAAGAAGAATTTCCAAATCTTATTAGCATATCTTCTACAAGTGTGTGTTGGAATCTTACATTCCATGTGCTACAAAATATCCTCATCAATATTAATCAAATACTTTGGCTTTCTACACAAAATTCTAGGTAGTGTTCTCCTAGGTACATACATCTCAACATTAGGAATTTCTTCAATATTTAATTAAGGTGGGCTAGATTGCATACCTTCGATCGATGGTGGAGTAGAAGACATACCTTGAGGTTCTCGTGGGGATGATGGCATACCTTCATCATATTCAAGTGATGATGTACTCTCAACTTGAGATGCGCTGGATGGTGTCCAACCATATTCATTTGCGATAGATGGTGTCCCTCCATATTGACTTGTGGTAGCTGGTGTCCCTTCATATTCGCTTGTGCTTAATGGTGTCCCTTCGTATTCACTTTCCGTAGAGGGCATGTCTCCAACTACGGTATCTAAATCTGTCTTAGCATGATGCTTTCATATTCGTGCCCTTTGTGCTGCCAAATCCTGTTCTATTTTTGATGGTTGAGGTTCCTCTTCAGTTGTTTTGTTTTTGTTAATAGTACCCAATTTTTTCTTTTCATGATATAACCCCACCCATTCTCTCTCCTTTTCTTTGAAGGTTTCATACTCTTCTTCTGTTAGTTTACTCCTTATTCATTTCTTTGGCATGGTGGATAATTTTACTTGTAGCATGGTAATGAGACGAATATTAGTTCCTAAAGTATTTGTCCATTCAAATAAATGAAATATATGTCATTCAAGGCTTCATAAAAAATACTTATAATCATCTTATACAAGACCATTTCTAGCATAGACAAAGGTGGTGCAAGGGTTGGTTTGTTGTTTTAGTCTAATCATTTTGAGTTGGTTGGGGTCTTCACCACCTAGGTTGCTACCACGCTGCCCCTACCTTCTCAACCCTACCCTATTGGCAAGCTAGTGGAGTGTTGGAAAGCTAGCCCACTCACTAGCTTGCCAATGCGTAGGGTTGAGAAGGTAGGGGCAGCGTATGCCTCATAGAAATGGGGTGCCAGCTTGCCAATGCGGTAGGGTTGAGAAGGTAGGGGAAGTGTATGCCTCATAGAAATGGGGTGTCATGGTGATACACTACCCCTACCTTCTCAACCCTACCGCATTGGCAAGCTAGCTCACTCAATAGCTTGCCAATGCGGTAGGGTTGAGAAGGTAGGGGCAGTGTATGCCTCATAGAAATGGGGTGTCACGGTGATGTATGCGGTAGGGTTGAGAAGGTAGGGGCAATGTATGCCTCATAGAAATGGGGTGTCACGTCACCATGACACCCCATTTCTATGAGGCATACGCTGCCCCTACCTTCTCAACCCTACTGCATTGGCAAGCTAGTGGAGTGTTGGTAAGCTAGCTCACTCACTAGCTTGCGAATGCAGTAGGGTTGAGAAGGTAGGGGCAGCGTATGCCTCATAGAAATGGGGTGTAACAGTAATGTAATCACCGTGACACCCCATTTCTATGAGGAATATGCTACCCCTACCATGTCAAGCATTTATGAGACCGGCCTGAACACATAGTTTTAAGGTATGAAAGTCATTTAAAATGGTGTTTTGACCCATTCCTCTCACTTTTATAACTCTAACTTGAGGAATGGGTCTGTAAAATGACTAAAAAGGGTTGAGAATGTTGAGCGTGTGCAGGGGAGGTCAAGAGTTGAGTTGGGATTTTGGGCATGAAGCTCTAGAGTGAAATTTGGTGTTTTCCATGTGAATTTGACAGGTTTTGACATGCTAAAGTGAGTATTGTGTTAGGGAAGCATTTTTTCTTGTTGAATTGAGTTTGTGCAGGCCATTTTAGACCTGTTTGAGGTGGTGGCATGTTTTGATAAGGTTGGGAAGTGTGTTTTCCAATAAGCCCTAGGTTTTTGGCTTAAAAAGAGGGTTTTTGGTTTTCGCATCTTGGTGGATGAATTTATGAGAACTAATTGTGAATTCTTTGGTTTGAATACATATAAATTGTTTCCCACATGTTTTTGGAGGTTTTGGTCAAGTTTCAAGATAAGTTTTTTTGCTAAAGTGTCCTAATTTGAGGCCTAGTTGGTGTAGAAAGCCTAATTTGAGAAAGTTGTTACAAAGTAACCAATAGTGTTTTGTTGTCATGTGATTGTGTACCCTAAAGAGTCCTTGAAATGGTTCAAGTATTGTTCTGAAAGAATCTTATCAAGAATAAATACCCGATTGAATGAGTTGGCAATGCTACAAGGAAGAGTGCTGATTTGGTGAAAAGTGAAGAGTTTTGAGAATTGTGAATTGTTGTTGTTGATTGATTTTTTGTGTTTAGTTGTGTTGTAGGACCTCCCATAGTTGCATCACAATTCAAATTCTTTTTCCATGCTTCCATTTTGAGCCATGATTGCAAGATAGGCTGCACCTTTCCCATGTTGCTAACTTAGCCTTCAATAAAGAGTCTTCTAACAGTGGAGAGAAGGGTTAGAATCCCTTGTAGGTAGACTAATCAAGGAAAAATTTAAAATATATCACAAATAAAAGTAATGAGGTAGGTTTAGTGATGAGGTAAATTTAGAAATAGAAATGAAAACCAAAATAGTTTCTAAGATCTATCAATGTGGGAGGAGTATATTCCAATTTTTTAAAGAGATGTATGGAAAATTCGGTAGCATACACAAGGCAATGAGTAGCTTGATATAATTGTTTGAAAAAAAACCTCAATGAAAGCTTCGGAGAGTGGTATGCACTTCCATAATAAAGGATTGAGAAATGATGTTTTATTTTACTTCCTTAAAACGTATGTCATATATATGTGTATACAAAATGTGGAAGCATACACAAGGTAAGTCAATTGTTAAATAACAAAATGCCTCAAAGAGATGTGGTTTAAAAATGTAATTGGAAAGTGTATAGAATTGTGTAATTTAAAATGTGCATTGACAACCTAAGGTTATAATGAAAAATAAACAATGATCAACATGGAATATTGAAAATAACAAAAATGAAAGGAAGCCATAATAGAATGAAAAAAAATGTGTAAATACTTCACATACCTAAAAAACCAGAGTTTCAAATGGAGGACTTCAACCCAATTATGTAGCCTTAGATTCTTCTTTCTTCAAAATCCTCAACAATTTGAATTTTTAAAAAGCTTGTTCCCGTCCAAACTTCAATTGTATATCAGTTTTCAATGGAATTCAAATTTGAATTGATATTATATGTCTTTCAATGTGAAAAATCTGCTATTTCATGCAAAGGTGGTAGAAATATCATGAAAATTGTGGTGGAATGTGAAAAACATGCATGCATACTTCACAACATCATCAAAAAGCTACTTTTTGTCGAAGCACACATAGAACTAGGAGAATATGCAGAATGTGGGCCTTGAGATCACGGGTATATTGAGTTTTTTTTACCATTTTTAGTGCAACACAAAATGCGCTTGCATTATAATGCAAGTGCGTTATTTCTTCCTAAAACGACCATATCTCTACTTCTTCAAAAAGTGCTTGCATTGTGTGAAAGTTGATTTTTTAATAGATTTATTTTCTCTCTCTTTGTCTATACCCTATATACCCTGATTCTATCTCTCTTCCCTCTACCCTTATACCCTAATTCTATCTCTCTCCCCTCTACTCTCTACCCTTAACCCTTATACACTATATCTCTCTCCAACTCCCTCCCTCTCTCTCTGTCGAGTCTCTCCCTCATCTCTCAACCCCTACCCCATCTCCCTCTCTCAACTCCCTGTCTCTCTCTCACTCACTCCTCTCTCTCTCACTCACTCTCTCTTTCTCACTCACTCACTCCATCTCTCTCCCTCTCTCTCACTCACTCACTCTC